>JBBPBX010054185.1:6188-23565 GCA_038048925.1 Garcialebias charrua
ATATATAATTATATGTTCATTCATTCAACCTTTATTTAGTCAGGTAAATCTCATTGAGCCTCAAGGGCTCATTTACGAAAGCGACCTGCTCAGCTTTAAGTCTAGATTGTGTAAAACGGTAAAAGTTAAGAACAAGAAGCTAATTCATGTGGAATATCATTTCATTTATTTGCATTAACCACATATGTACATGTTAAAAAGGCTGAATAAGTGATGTGTCTTTTTTGTGTGTTTTAGTTTCATACTTCCTTGATGTCAATAAACCTGTGGACAAGAAAACAACTTTCCTCCGAGTCGTGATATTGGGGAAGAGTTTAGATGACTGTCTAGTTGCATTTGCCTCATGTGGTGAGGGCAGTACAAAGTCAAAGTCAAAGTCAACTTTATTGTCAGAACTGCAATATGTACAGGACATACACAGGATTGAAATTGCGTTTCTCTCAGTCCTTCGGTGCAACAGTAACCATTTAAACACTAAAACATTTAATAAACATAAGCATAAAATAGTAAAAGTGTAACACTGTCCTGAGTTTTTGCATAGTAGTATAAAAGTATGAAAATTTACACCAACACTAAAACTAAAACTAAAACACTAAACATTTAATGAACATAAGCATAAAATGAAATAATAAAAGTGTAATACTGTCCTGAGTTTTTGCATAGTAGTATAAAAAAATATAAAAAGTATATCTATAAAATAAACTGAAGGTTCTAGCATTGACATTTGCAAAGAGTGGCAAAGCAGCATATGAGTTAATGTACACAGTATATGTATGAGGTAGTAGTTGATGTTGGTATAGAGGCAAAAGTGGCATATGCAGTAAGGCACATTGGGCATCCTTAAATAAGGCTAGTCAGAGAATACTGTATATGTATCAGCAGTGGTGTAGATATAAAAGTAGTGTAAATGTAAACAGTAGTAATAAATGTAAACAGTAGTAATAAATGTAAACAGTATTAATAAATGTAAACATTGAATGTAAACAGTAGTATGTAAACAGTGAATGTAAACAGTAGTATGACTATAGGCAGTGATGTAATACAGACATTAGTGCAAATATGAGAAGTAGTGCAGACTGAATGAGCACATGACCGAGAGTTTAGTGAATAACCCGTTTGATGACACAGAGTCCAGTGTTAAAATCTTTGTGTTGTGTGGTAATGTGTGAGAAAGTTTTTTGTGTTAAGGCAGTTCAAATGGGAGGGGAGGCAGAGCAGGCAGAGTGTTTAGCATCCTGACTGCCTGATGAACAGAGCTGTCACTCAGTCTGCTGGTTCGAGCCTGGAGACTTCTCAGTCTCCTCCCAGATGGCAGCCGTCTGAAGCAGCTGTGTAGTGGGTGTGTCTTTCTCCTTATAATCCTGAACTTCATCCACACTTCATGTTTAATATATATTTATTAAATTTTTTTCACTTTATATACAAATTTCAAAAATAACACACGCAATAAACAACCAACATTCCCCTAAGTACCATCACCTAAGATAAAAATAACAATAATAATAAAAATAAAAAAGTAATTATAATAATAATAATAAATAATAAATAATAAAATAAAATAAAATAAAATAAAAAATAACAACGAAAATTTAAGACCATACAAAAATCCGTATCAAGATTAGACTTGAGAATCAGACGGCGTGCTAGCAAGGTCGAGAATGCAATTACCTTTCTGCCTCCTTTAGGTAAACCTAAACCCTCAGGAGTGACACCAAAGAGCAGCATGAGTGGGTTCAGAGTAATTTGAATTCCAAAAACCGCTGAGAGTGCTTCACAGATACCAGTCCAGTATATTTGTATCCTGGGGCAGTTCCAAAACATGTGTAATAGTGTGGCTTCCTCTGATTTACATCTATCACATATAGGGTCGATTTGAGGATAGATTTTGGCCAATTTAGATTTATGAAGGTGTGCCCGATGTACTACTTTGAATTGGATGAGAGAGTGTCTTGCACACATTGATGATGAGTGGATTTTCCCCAAAATATCAGCCCAAACTACCTCACTAATTGTAATTTGAAGATCCTGCTCCCAGGATTGTTTAATTGTGTCAAAGGACCGGGAATCTAAATGTGAGATCAATTTCATCCAGGAAGTGATCGCTTTGCTCCTTGTTGGGTCAAAAGACATCAGCTCATCAATTATATTATCAGAAGGTTTATCAGGAAAGACTGACATGTATGAGGTAATAAAGTGTCTAACCTGTAAATATCTAAAAAAGTGTGAAGCTGGTAAATCAAATTTGTTAGACAATTGTTCAAAAGAAGCAAATTTGTTTCCAATATAGAGGTCCTTAAAAAATGTTAAGCCCTTACTTTGCCACACGCCGAAAGTAGCGTCCTGCAACGAAGGAGGAAAAAGGATATTAAATGCGATTGGACTGGAAAGACTCATCTGACGAAGGCCATAATGCTTCCTAAATTGAGAGTAGATTGCCAGGGAGTTATAAACTATACGGTTCGAGGAGGTCTGATTAAGAGGCAAAGGTAAGGGTGCGCCAATCAAAGCTGGCATAGATAAAGGGGCACATGACGATTTTTCCATCTCTACCCAAATGGGACCATCATCATTAAAGCTGTAGTGCATCCAAAAAGAGAGACAATATAAATTACATGCCCAATAATAGTGCTGGAGATTGGGAAGGGCTAGACCCCCATCTTTCTTTGATTTTTGCAAGTGGTCTTTTTTAAGACGAGGCTTTTTGCTATTCCAAATGTAGGTCGAAAAGGCCGAATCTAACTTTTTAAAATAAGCACCTGGAATAACAACAGGGAGACATTGAAAAAGATATAGGAATCTATGGAGCACTGACATTTTTATTGTATTCACTCTTCCTATTAGGGAGAGAGGAAGTGTTGACCATTTATTTAGGTTACATTGGGTTTCGGTAAGCAATTTCTCAAAATTACTCTTATAGAGGTCATCCAAAGTCTTTGTTATTGTAATACCTAGGTAGACAAAGCTATGATTAGTTATCTTAAAAGGTGTAGCACTTGTGATATAATTTAGGCAGGCATTTAGAGGAAAAAGCTCACTTTTGTTTACATTTACTTTATATCCAGAGATTTCCCCAAACTGAGAGAGAAGCGTTGAAATATGAGGGATGCTCTGTTCTGGCTCTGATATGTATAATAAAAGGTCATCAGCATAGAGGGAAAGCTTATGCTCAACCCTATCCCTGGTAATACCTTTAATAGAGCTGTATGTTCTTATTGCCAGAGCCAGAGGCTCAATGGCCAAAACAAAAAGTAAAGGGCTAAGTGGGCATCCTTGTCGGGTCCCGCGGTGCAAACTGAATGGTTTAGAGTAGAAGTTATTTGTTAGAATCATGGCTGATGGGGAGGAGTATAATAACTTAACCCAGGATATAAATGGCCCACCAAAACCAAATCTCTCCAAAGTTTCAAACATATAGATCCACTCTACTCTGTCGAATGCTTTCTTTGCATCAATGGAAAGAAGGCATTCAGAATTATTTTGACAAGGGGTATGCATAATGTTCAATAAACGACGCATATTATAAAAAGAGCGTCTGCTTTTAACAAACCCTGTCTGATCTGGGGATATAACAGGCCAATACTTTTGCTAATATTTTATAATCGCTGTTCAGTAGTGATATTGGCCTGTAAGATGAACATTCTGTGGGATTCTTATCTTTTTTAAGCAGCAAAGTTATGCAAGCCTGATTCAAAGTGGGAGGGAGGTATCCTTTCTTGAAAGAGTATTTATACATGTTTGTCAAAATTGGAACTAACTGATCGGAGAATGCTGCATAAAATTCGTTTGGCAAACCATCAGGACCAGGTGACTTCCGGGGTTGTAACAATTTTATTGCCCCCAATATCTCCTGCTCTGAAATGGGCATGTCCAGGGCAGCAACTTGATCTGAGTTTAGATTGGGAATGGATAAGCGTCCAAAAAAGTTTTGCAAGAGATCTGGGTTACAACAATTATCAGAACTATATAATTTATTATAATAATGCTGGAAAGCGTCATTTATTCCTTGCTGGTCCGTAATGATGATGTCATCTTGAGATGTTATCCCACCAATAGTTAATTTGGCCCTTGCACCCCTAAGCTGCCTTGCCAAAATCTCCCCAGCCTTATCACCGTGCTCGTATGTGCTACTTCTATTTTTCAGCAATAAATATTCTATCGACTGAGATGTAATTAAGTTATGTTCTGCATTAAGTCTACAGCGTTCCTTATGCAACTGTTGGGATGGAGTTTGAGAATTCTTAGTGTCCAAGTCTGCAATTTGCCTTTCGAGATCCATTTGTTTAGACAGGGAATCCCTTTTCTTTTTAGCTGCAAAGGATATTACCTGTCCTCTTATATACGCTTTCAGGGCTTCCCAGACAGTAGAAACTGAGACATCTGGGGTATTATTAATTTCTAAAAATAGGGATATCTGATTAGATATAAATTTAACAAAGTCTTCATCAGACAACAGGAGGGAATTAAACCTCCAATGCTTTCTCTGGGCCCCTGTTGCAGGTAAATTAAATTCGATTAAGAGAGGAGCATGGTCAGAGATCACTATGGGTTTGTAGTCACAGTTCTGAACATATGAGATTAGATGATTATCAATAAAGAAGTAATCAATTCTACTATAACTCCCATGAGCATGGGAAAAAAAGGAATATTGTCTGTCCTGGGAGTGCAAAAAGCGCCAGAGGTCCACAATACCAAAATCTGACAGAAAGGACTTTAGATAAGTTGCCGACTTGGATGTAATATAGCCCGGTTTCGTCGATGACCTGTCCAGCCCAGGGTCAAGACAAAAATTGAAATCCCCCCACCCATAATCAGCAAATGAGAATCATCCACACTTAATAATAATAATAATAATAATTAATTCAGTTTATAACGCACTTTTCATTACTGAAAATCTCAAAGTGCTACATATATTGAATGCTACACACATTCATAAACCGGTGGCGGCAGACTACCATGCAAGGTGCTTTCCAGTCCTACCGGGAGCAACTCAGGGTTAAGTGTCTTGCCCAAGGACACAACGACACATGGTGCGGGTCCCGGGAGTCGAACCGCCAACTTTCCGATCGGGAGACGACTGCCATTACCACTACACCACGGCCGCCCCACTACAGTACACTTGTAAATAAAGCACTTAACGTTTTGTAAGCCTGACTCTGTCTCTTCCTCAGTCTACTAGCTTTAGGGTCAACACTGTCTAAAATCATGTTAATCATCAACATTTCCTCGGTAATAAATCTATTTGTTGTTAATTTTACAACGGGGTGGTCATGCACTATTGTCATAATTTCATCCCATTATTGAGTCACAGTAGGCAGCTTACTTTTCACATGTTGGCTGTTTTGCCTCTTTCACCACCGTGCTCAGCAGCACAGAGGCACACCAGAGATGAGCTAGCTTTGATCCTCTCACTGCCTTTCTTTATTCACAAATCTCACTGAGGAAGCCAGGAAATGTCTTGGACTGAGGTGTATTGTGAAAGAGCATAAAGTCTGCTCTCAGAGATTCATATGAAGATTCATATTATATGGGGGTGGGGAGATGGGTGGGGTAGGGGTTGAACAAGTACATACTTTTTTAACTCGACATTAAGATAATAAAGCTCGAGTAGAACTCGAGTAGTTGATGATGTCATAGGATCTTAAGATGCAAAAAAATAAAATAAATAAAAATGCAAAAAAAGTCATTTATTATTTACAAAAGAAAGGACCAACAAAACGTTGAGCGCATAATATTATGCTCCTACCATTTATCATACTGCAGATAAGTCACAGGAAAACCAGAACTATTAGTTATTATTATTAAGCTGCAAAAGTGAAAGAAACGTGTGGCACGTCAAAAACGAAACTTAAAAACAATGGGGCAGTCGACCACCCCGTACCACCGCCAGCAGTGCTACGCATTAGGTTTAGTTTTAAATATTAATATGTTTATAGTTTTTTTTAGGTTTATAAATTAATATTTTATGTTTTTTGTTTGTGAAACAAGGTCAGAGGAAGCTGGTTCTGGTTCGGTCGATATGACCCGGTGTGACATCATATTCTGTGACCTGCAATGGTGCATGAAACACAGCCCCCTACGGTCACAATATACGGTGGTCACAGAATTTGGTGTAACAACGGTTCGCAACGCGCTCCAAACAGGAAGTTGATTGATTTTGTGTTCTGTAACTGCGACGTGATGACGTCACTATGAATACTTGGCGTGAAAAAAAAAAACCTTGATAGATGTCCTAGGAATCGATGTGTCGATTACTCGAGTAGTCTGTTAAAGCCCTAGTGTACATGTGTTAAATCCTGCTCCCCCACTGGCTTTGTAACAGCAGTACATAGGTCTCTGCATGAAGTATTAATTTGATAGATCTGTATTTTATGTGGCGATCAGATCATAATGATATTTTTGGGGTATAAACCCAGCACTTTGACTGGAGCTAATCCAGAGAAAGCTGCTAATGAGTCAGTGACCAGATGAATCTCTTACATATTTATTTCTTCTTAGAAATGAAAATTAGTTCAGGAGAAAGTGCACAGAGATGATGCACCGCATCAAAACACTAACCGTGTTTCCATCAAGGTTTCTTGATGCGCATTTTGAAGTATCGCATCAGAGAAGGTGAAGGGAAATGGCACGATTCGAATTAACTTCCTCTAATTCGCAAAAAAGTTGATACGCTCGCTTGAGGTGGTTTTTGGGTTTTTCGAAACAGATCTGATGCGCAAAATGAGAGATGGAAACAGATTTGCCGACTCAGTTCTGACGTAGCGAACATTCACGTCATGTGACTGATCAGCTGTTTCCGCTGTCTCCCCGGATGTACCATAACGCGCGGCAACATGGCTGGAAACAACAGATGTGTATGTCTTTCTCTTCGACTGCGGACAACATGTAACATCGCTAAAACTAGTTGGCAAGACAGAATAAATACAACTTGCCCGATAGCAACACATTCCTGAAATATTCTCTCCATTTTGCCGAGATGTGTGGTTCGGTTCCTGTTTTCAACCGCTACTTCCTGTTTACTATAGACATGCTCAACGCTGACGTCTGACGTAATGCCGTTTTGCGTGGCCTGGTGGATTTGCTTCAAGCCAGTTGATGGAAACACTTCTGATTCGCATTAATTTTTATTTACATTTTTGCGAATTTTCAAAAATTCGCTCAAAATTCGAATTGAAAATAGATGGAAACACGGTTACTGAGGGATTAAGGCCCTGTTTACACTGACAAGATGGGGGGAAACGGAGGTTTTGGTTATGTTAATTAGAGGAAAAGATATGCGTTGACACGGACGAATTCTGTCTTTACATGCATACGCATTAATCCCCCCGTCCTCATGAATCCACTCCCCCGCCCTCAAGAAACTGCTGTAGTTACCATGCCGGGTCATTAGATGGCACTGCGAAATGTTGTACGTTTACCTAATGCGCATTCGTGTTTCCTCAGTCTGCTTTCCTCTAGGGCTAAAAGTTCAGCTAACAACACAACAACTTAAGTTAAAGCTGGAACTTGGATAAGAGTCGACAGATTTGAGGCCAAACGAGACCCGCTTCATCTAACAAGCGCCACACCAGTCGCTGAGTGGACCAGAACCAGTCAACGATGTCGGACTTTAGTCCGTGATAAGCAGCTGATTTACAGCAGGTAAATCAACGTTCTTAATAATGTTTGCTTGTGTTTACTTTGATCACACAAAGGTGGTTGAGATTGAGAAGCTGTCGTTTCACCAAACGGACCAGTTTGGATGTGGGACCAGGCTGAAAACAGAGCAAACTCCATTTCATCAACGTAGTTACAGTTGGGTTAACGTGTTTTTAATAGTGTTCAGTACAATTATCAGTGTTTGCAAAGGTGGGCAAATGACCGCTGGGGACCGCTAATGCGCTATTCCGCTTACAGCGGACCTAACATTTTGTCAGCGTAACAGCGGAGTGACTAACTTTTATAATTCATAAGCGGATTTGTGCTATTTTTATTTAAAATGCAGTACCGCTAATAACTAATTATCTATGCTGGTGAAGATTCTCAGTCGTCCAGGACATGATAAATCAAAAAAGGCGTTCAATACAAGATCAACTGGACTTTATTTGTAACAGAAGACGTTTTGCTCATCATCCGATAAGCTTTCTCAATTCTTTGGAGACTGTGAGAGGGAGAGAGAAGTTATAAGCAAGCTGGGCCACTGATACACACCAAACTAGGTAAATTGGAAGCTAACACACACATATTTGGGATAACACGTGCCTGTGACCCATTCAAAGTTCAGTGTGTGAAAAAGCAGAGCTTACAGAAAGCACAAAGCAAGCTGGGCCACTGATACCAGTACAAACGATACCAGTGAAAACGAATAAACTTATTTACAGGCTCTTATGCTGGCTCCGTAGCTGCTTGTTTTACCCTTTTCCCCCTTGCTCCCTCATGGTAAAGAGCAGAGAGGAGGGAGGGTTGGAGGGGGAGCAGAGGGGAGAACAGACGCGGATCTACCATGTAGGCAAATGATGCCGTTGCTTGGGCCCCAAATCAGCAAGGGCCCCGGCCCGGCCCGGCCCTGCCCCGCCCCGGCCAGTCACCTACATCACTAACATTGCTCATGCTTGTTAATCTACATTTAACATAAAAATAATTATAGCTACGATGAAAACGATCATTAAAAACGCAATACAAAAACCGATCGATTTCTGTATCCCCCTAGTCTGGTTAAAACCAGACCCTGTCCTTCACTTCGCTTCAGACAAAGGTCTGGGACCTCTCCATTGACAACCAATTCTTGCTGGAGGCGTGGACTCTGCTGATGGCTGCTCCCCCGTGGTCTGCTGAACTTGACTTCAGCTCCGCCTCCTGCTGATATTTTCTCTCGCTCCGTTGCATATTGTGTTTATATGTTAATAAAATAAAATAAAACCATGGATCGCTGGTCCAACACACCAGAAGACCAGGAAATCTGATGGGACTCGGGCAGCAACTTAAAACCTGACTTTAATTCTCTCGTGACAACCTGAGGCATTTCCTTGTTCAGCGGAGGGAGAGGAGGAGGAGGAGGAGGAGGGAGGAGGGAGCGAACACTTGACTTTTGGCCAAAAAAACAAAAGAAAACTCCAGATAAGGGATTAAGAAGGGGAGATTAATACATTTGTGTCATTTATACAACAGTCCTGCATCGCTTTGCATCGCTTTGAATGAGAACATGCGGCTGCTCGCTGGCTGCGCTGGGACAGGTGGGGGCGTAGGTTAGGGGCCAAAAACTCCGCCCCTTCTGTTCTCTGATTGGTCCGGTCAAAAATCTACCGGAGAAATCGTTGTCTATGAGAGAAGTCCCAGACGTGCAGTGAAGGGAAATGAGAATTGAGCGGAGCTGTGCTGGAAGGCGAGGGCCAGGCTAGTATCCCCCTACTAAAAATTGACTATTCCATCTTGACATCTTCCGGGTCAGAGGTGAACTCGAGTGCTAATGTTTATGGCTAGCTGGTTGCGCTCGGTCTCTTCATAAATCCGCAGAGAACCCCGCTGTTTCAAGCCAAATTAACGCGGCCGGAGGATTGTATTGTGTGTTTTGTGTCCACCACTCAATGGTGAGTCGTTTGTTTTATTTATTTGGGTTCCTTTTATGTAGAAATGCGGTGGCGACACGCCCGTGTATTTGAGATTTAAAAGTGGTCTTAGGGATTAAAAGATCATTCTCATTTTGTTAATTTCGTGGCCGAATAGAATACATGTACGTAAAGTATTAAATAAATCCTTAGATTTTTGTAATTTCATCCTTTTAGGATCATTTTAGTTACTTTTCATTAAATCTGTTGACTGCCTATAGAATTTTGGAATTGGTTTAATTTATTTTTCGGTTGCGCAACAAAAAAGAAATTACTATTTGTTTTTTGAAACAATATTGAAGTAAATTAAGCTTAATTGACTCTTATATGAATTAAACTTGGATACAACTTGGAAGTGCACTTTAAAACTTGATCTCTAACTTTAATTTTACCTGTACTGTTGATGTGGTCTTTGAATTGAAGTTATAATAATAATAATGTAATAAACTTTATTTGTATAGCACCTTCCTGCAATGCCTTGCATTGACCAAGGTGCTTAACAGATATAGGATAATCTAAAAAAATAAATACAAAGTATGTGCATGTGTAATAAAGAATATAATTTGTACGTGTAGCTGTTAATACCACCATAACCCTCAGCACTGGCTCTCCTCAGGGATGTGTGCTGAGCCCCCTTCTGTTCACTCTGCTCACATATGATTGTACAGCCACACTTCCAGGCTGTCATATTGTTAAGTTTGCAGATGATACAGCGGTGGTGGGATGCATCACAAACAATGATGAGTCCAGCTACAGACAGGAGGTGGAACACCTGGAGAGCTGGTGCAAAGAGAACAATCTTCACATGAATGTGAAGAAGACAAAGGAGATGATTGTGGACTTCAGAAGGAACAAACACACCCATGCCCCACTGATAATAGGTGGGTCTGCAGTGGAAGTGGTCTCCAGCTACAAATACTTGGGTGTACACATGAATGATAACCTCAGCTGGAGCAACAACACCACCAGCCTGATCAAGAAAGGTCATCAGAGACTCTACTTCCTCAGACGGCTGAGACGAGCTGGTCTGAGCAGCCCAGTTCTCACCTCGTTCTACAGGTGTGCAGTGGAGAGCATCCTGTGCTCCAGCATCAACGTGTGGCATGGAGGCTGCACAGTTGAAGAAAGAAAAGCTCTGCAGAGAGTGGTGAAGGCTGCACAGAAGTCTGTTGGAGTCAGTCTCCCCACCATCACAGACATTTACACCTCTAGATGCAGGAAAAGAGCCACCTGTATCATGAAAGACCTCACTCATCCAGCACACTCACTCTTTGCCCCACTCCCCTCAGGACGGAGGTTGAGGAGCATCAAGTGTAGAACCACTAGACTGAGGAACAGCTTCTACCCTGAGGCTGTTAGACTCATGAATAAATAAAAATAAAATTAAAATAAACACTGCAAAATATCACATCATGGTGATGCTGATATGTTTTCTTGTTGCTGTGTTCATCTGTGACCATCTGTGACCATCTGCTCATACAAACTCATGTTCGTGCTGCTGTTTATTCCCACTATATTAGGCTTAGTGTATTACTAGTTGATGTTTTTCTTAGTTAGTTCTCGATGTTATTACTGTTTTTCTCTTTCATTTGTTGTTGGATGTAACTGGGACCTCGTGTACATAATCTCGTTTTCATCTCATGTACCACATGCGGTGCAAATGACAATAAAGACTCTCTGACTCTGACTCTGACTCTGACTCTAATACAGTAAAGTTTTTTTTTTTTAATGTTTGTTGCTCTTTTTGCCAACTGTGATGTTTCTTCTGTCCAGGACTGTAAATATCCAGGTGGGTCAGGAGGAGTTAATGGGAAGCTGCTGCTGTGACGTAAGAGGTAGGATAAAGGTGTATAACAGTTCATGCACCGCTAGTTGGCAGTCTAGTGCAAATATTGCATAACTTGTTGGCTAGCAATTGTTGAATTTAATTAGCGGTTTAGAATTTAGCTTCCCCTAATTTTCATAAGACATTAGTGCTTTTGAAATTGCGGACCTAAATAAATTAATTAGTGCTTTAGAAATAGCGGAACTAATTTTTGGATTAGCGCTGCCCAGCACTGAGTGTTTGTGTGACATACAGCTCGTGGTATTGAATAAATAAATAAATACAAAATAAACCTGGTGTCTTCATTTTCAATTTTAATAACATGTAGCATGTTACGCATCATTTAAATGACGTAATGTCAAGTCAAGTCAAGTCAATTTTATTTCTATAGCACAGCTTAAAACAGATAAACTGTTATCAAGGTGCTTCACACACACAGCATAAAAGTTTAAAAATGTACAGAAACAGTAACACACACCAATAGTAACAATTATGATATTAACAGTAGTAAAAGTACATAAAAATGTATAAGAACAAATTAAAATGAAAAAAAATACAGTAAAAAAAATATATACACTACGACAGCTCACACAGTATGAAACACCAGAGAGAACAGATGGGTTTTTAACAGGGATTTGAACATGAGAAGGGAGGAGGCCTGTCTAATGTTGGGGGGGAGGTTGTTCCAGAGTTTGGGGGCGGTGACTGAAAACGCTCGATCTCCACGGAGCTTCAGACGTGTTTTTGGGACCGCCAAGAGCATCTGATCAGATGATCTCAGGGCCCGCGATGGAACATATGGTTCCAGCAGCTCGGAGAGGTAGAGGGGAGCGAGGCCATTTAGGCATTTGTAGGTCAACAACAGGATTTTAAAGTCAACTCGAGTTCGCACAGGGAGCCAGTGCAGGGAGGAGAGAACAGGTGTAATGTGCTCATACCTACGTGTACCGGTTAAAAGCCGAGCTGCTGCATTTTGCACGAGCTGAAGGCGTGTAAAGGAGGCCTGGCTGATCCCAGCATACAGTGCATTACAATAATCCAGGCGGGTTGTGATGAACGCATGGATTAGGGTCTCAAGATCAGGTCTGGACAGCACCGGCTTTAGCTTAGCTACCTGCCGCAGTTGGAAGAAGCTCTTCTGGAGAACGGAGCTGATTTGTTTATCGAACTTAAGGTCTGAGTCGAAAACCATCCCAAGATTTTTTACAGAGTGTTTGAGATAGGGCTGGAGGGAGTCCAAGTTTATGTGATCAGAGGCGGCAGCTGAGCTAGGGCTGAAGATGATGACTTCAGTCTTCTGGTCATTAAAACTTAGGAAGTTTGAAGCCATCCAAGTCTTAATGTCGTCCAGACACTTTAGGAGAGAGTGGAGGGAGCCTGTATTTGCTGGTTTCAGTGGCAGATATATCTGGCAATCATCTGCGTAACAGTGGAACGAAATTCCATGTTTTCTTAGGATGGTCCCCAGTGGGAGCATGTAGAGCGTGAAAAGAAGTGGGCCGAGAATAGAGCCTTGTGGGACCCCGCAGGAAAGAGACATTGAAGGGGATACACTGTTCCCGACCTTAACACAAAAACTTCTGTCAGCGAGGTATGCGCGGAACGGTAATGAGTCCAGATAGCTTAATTTAGCTCAGATAACTTTATATATATCTCCCACGCTAACAAAAATATTGTTTATTATTGCTAAACTGGTATTATTTTAACACATTTAGTATGTTATAGTGTCCGCCGCCATTATTGTTGATAGAAATGCCGTCTGTCCGGGCGTGTGTGCTACGCGCATGTGGTTCACACAAAAACTCAGCGGGAGATGTTTAAGGCCCTGTTTACAAGGGGCAAAAAAACTCAACTCTGAGAGGTGGATTCAGAAACCATCGGATTCAAAGAGGGGGGCCACTGGTGTCATGTAAACGATCAGCAGAACCACAGAGAGAATGGAGCAGTTTCACTCAAAATACACGCCGTGTAAACGGCCCCTAAGGTCCTGTTTACACGGACACTGTGTAGGGGAAACGGATGTTTTGGGTATGTTAATTAGGTGAAAAGTTTTGCGTTGACACGGGCAAATTCTGTGGATACGACTCTCTCCCCCCCCACACCCCCCGTCCTCATGACTTCACTGTAGTTACCATGCTGGGCCATTAGATGGCGCTGTGATTTTTGGAACCTTCACTACTGCGCATGCGTGCTGCCTGAGGTAAACAGAGCAGACGAGGCAGCCTGCCTCGTCTGTTTTCCTCTCTGGCTAAAAGTTCAGCTAACTACAAGTTGTTGTCAACAAGTTAACAACAAGTTAAAGCTGGAATTTGGATAAGAGTCAACAGATTTGACACCAAGTGGGACCGCTTCATCTAACAAGCTCTACACCAGTTGCTGACTGGACCGGAACCACGTCAACATGTCTGACTTTTGTCCGTGAGAATCAGCTGATTTCCAGCAGCGCTACAAGGTAAACAATGCTCTTAATAATGGCCCTCATTCACGAAACTGTTCGTATTCTTATCCTAAATTTCTCCTACTTTTGTTCGTACGAAGCGTTCGTACGAACATGCCACGTCAGATTCAACAAACTCTTCTATCCCCAGGAAAAGTGTGTAAACGGGCTGCGTAAATTTAATGGATCCCACCTGTTCTACCCAGCTGCTCGTGCACGCGAGAGGTTATTTACATAATTCCCACCCCTCAAAACACCATATAAGGATATAGTTTCCTGTCACCGCGAGCAGGAAGTGTCCATTCATTCCGGCTTTCATGCGTCAGAAAACACACAAACGCGGTCTGGCGAATTAAATTGACTCACTTTTGATCATAGTTCAGCCCCGGATCTGAGCCGCGCAGACCCACTTCTGATGACCCACTTCAATGCAAGATGCGCGATCCACACAGAATACAGATGACATCTGTGTGCACCCACAGCCAACAGGCAGTTTATATTAAAAATGACATGAAACAACTGTATAAGCTGGTTTCGCTTTTTTTTCCCCCTCTCTGCAGCGGAGCTGTGTGTGTGTGTGTGTGCAACTCAGTAGAGGACCCTTTCGTGCATAAGTTATTAGTGAAGGAAATTCCGTCTGGATGACAGCAGACTGTCTGCTCGTAAATATACGACAGGCCCGGACCACACGTAGATTTTGTTCATATCTGAAAAAAATCCTAGGATACGAAAACATTGTTGAATGCCACAAATGATCCTAAATCACTCGTACGCACAGTTTAAGAACAAATCCGTGCGTACGAACGGTTCGTGAATGAGGGCCAATGTTTCCTTGTGTTTAGTTCGATCACAGAACAACCAACTGAGGTTTTATTTTTATTTTTTTCCTGCGAGGTCGAAGCTGTCGTTCCACGACGCGGACCGGTTCGGATGTGGGTCCAGTTTCCACCAGGATGAAAACAACAGAGTCCAGTTCATTAAAGTTCGGTTAACGTGTTTTTAAAAGTGTTTAATTTAATTCTCAGTGTTTGTGAATACAGTTTGTGGTGTTGAATAAATTAATTAATTAAAAATCAACCTGGTGTCTTCATTTTCAGCAGCATGTTAGGCATGACGTAGCAAGTCCAGATAGCTTCATTTAGCTCAGATAAATTTAAATATCTCCCACGCTAACATAAATACTGTTTATTATTGTTAAACTGTTAATATATAGCACATTTAGTATGTTATAGTGCAGCGTGACACGTGAAATGTCCGACTGCCTCGTTAACAGCGACAACTGGATCCAGGCAGCTGGCTCTCTTCCAACACAGATGCAGGTAAGGTGTAGAATAATTAAATATGAGAATCAAAATATATTCCATCAGCTATAGTTCAGAAAGTGGTGCGTGTGTCCACTGTCCAGTCCACCGCCATTGTTAAAATGCCGGCTGTCTGCGCGTGCATGCATGTGTTCAAACAAAAGCTCCGCGGGAGATGTTTACATTATCAACGGGGAGTCAGCGAAAAAGATCCACCCTGAGCGGTGGATCAGAAAAGCATCGGATGCAAAGAGGGGGGCCAGTGAACTCGTGTCAACGATAAGCAAAGACGCAGAGAGAAAGGAGCGGTTCCACTCAAAATATGCGCTGTGTAAACAGGGCCTAAGACAACAGTGTTGATTGCAAAAGTAGTGTCCTGCTGTGCAACGCTTCTAGTTTAATGTGGACCAATCCCTTTTTTTCCAGATGATTGGTTTCTGAATGTATTTGTGGTTTTCATTTTTACATTTTGCTGTAGGCTCAGAAACTAGTGTCTTGTAGCTGTGACTTTCTCCCAGATACTCCAAGTTCAAGGTTCTTTATTGTAATTTGCATCTTATGTGGTACATGAAGTGGAACAAAATTATGTACTCCATGTGCCAGTTACCCCCAAAAATAGAAAAAATATAAAGTATAAAACTAAAGAGTATAAAATGGTCTAAGATATACGCTGATATACGTTAAATGAATGCTAAACATTATGCTAAATATCTAAGATATACACTAAACACTAATGTAAAATAATACGGTATATTAAACAGCAGCCCAATATGAGTCTGCTGTGAGTAGATGGGTATGAATCAATATAGTAGCATGAGATCAGCAGCATGGATAATAAGCAGCACAGATAAAGTCAAAGTCAAAGTCAACTTTATTGTCAAAACTACAATATGTACAGGACATACACAGGATTGAAATTGCATTTCTCTCTGTCCCTTGGTGCAACAGTAAACATTTAAACACTAAAACATTTAATAAACATAAGCATAAAATGAAATAATAAAAGTGTAATACTGTCCTGAGTTTTTGCATAGTAGTTTTTGCATAGTAGTAGTATGAAAGTATGAAAAGTTACACCAACACTAAAACACTAAACATTTAATAAACATAAGCATAAAATGAAATAACAAAAGTGTAATACTGTCCTGAGTTTTTTGCATAGTAGTATAAAAGTGTAAAAAGTATATCTATAAAATAAAATGAAAGTTCTGGCATTGACATTTGTAATAGAGTGACAAAGCAGCATATGAAGTTTATGTACACAGTATATGTATGAGGTAGTTGATATTGGTATAGAGGTAAAGTGGCATATGCAATAAGGCTAGTAAAAATATATATATATATATCAGCAGTAGTGTAGATATAAAAAGTAGTGTAAATGTAAACAGTAGTAATAAATGTAAACAGTAGTATTGAATGAAAACAGTAGTAATAAATGTAAACAGTGAATGTAAACAGTAGTATGACTATAGGCAGTAATGTAATGCAAACATTAGTGCGAATATAAGAAGTAGTGCAAACTGAATGAGCACATGACCGTGAGTTGAGTGAATAACCCGTTTTGATGACACAGAGTCCAGTGTTAAAATCTTTGTGTTGTGTGGTGGTGTGTGAAAGTTTTTTGTGATTAAGGCAGTACAAGTTGGAGGGAGGGCAGAGCAGGCAGAGAGTTTAGCATTCTGACTGCCTGATGAACAGAGCTGTCGTTTAGTCTGCTGGTTCGAGCCTGGAGACTCCTCAGTCTCATATAAGTCACATATCACAAGTTAAAGTGGCATTACAGTGATAATCCTGGTTAGAGATTCATGAGACTAACAACTTCAGGGTAGAAGATGTTCCTCAGTCTAGTGGTTCTAGACTTAACCTTACTCCTGTGGGGAGTGGCCAAAAAGTGTGTGCTGGGTGAGTGGGGTCTTTCATGATGCAGGTGGCTCTCTTCCTGCATCTGGAGGTGTAGATGTATGTGATGGTAGGGAGGCTGACTCCAACAGACTTCTGTGCAGCCTTCACCACTCTCTGCAAAGCTTTTCTTTCTGCAGCTGTGCAGCCTCCATGCCACACGTTGATGCTGGAGCACAGGATGCTCTCCACTGCACACCTGTAGAAGGAGGTGAGGACTGAGCTTCTCAGACCAGCTCATCTCAGCCGTCTGAGGAAGTAGAGTCTCTGATGACCTTTCTTGATCAGGCTGGTGGTGTTGTTGCTCCAGCTGAGGTTATCATTCATGTGTACA
>JBBPBX010054187.1:0-23563 GCA_038048925.1 Garcialebias charrua
ATGGAGGGACCTGATATAGTTCTATAATGTTGATATTCCAAAGTGAGTCATTCAAAAAGTCAAATATTAATACAGAAAACATTCAATGTCTTGAGTCAACACTTGCTTGAATACTCAAAAGGCTAGCAAGATGCTACAAGTATAAAAAGCTAGCTAAATGTAGTAGAATCATACTTTGTAGTTAAAATGAAGTTGCTACAAGTTGGAAAAAAAATAAGTACCTGTAGGTCTATATGCTAAAGCAGATTTAAAAGAAAAATAATTTCAAAGAACATGAAGAGATTGGCCCTCATTCACGAAAATGTTCGTATTTTTATCCTAAATTTCTCCTACTTTTGTTCGTACGAAGCGTTCGTACGAACATGCCACGTCAGATTCAACAAACCCTTCTATCCTCATGAGAAGTGTGTAAACGAGCTGCGTAAATTTAATGAATCCCACCTGTTCTATCAACCTGCGCGTGCTCGCGGAGAGGTCATTTACATAATTCCCACCCCTCAAAACACCATATAAGGCCACGTTTCCTGCCTTTTGACAGCAGGAAGTGTCCATTCATTCAAAATCAAGAAGTAAAAAGAACTTCACGCGTTCGGAGATTGAAGTTCTGCTCTCAGTCGCGCTGTGGCGCACCGCTACCCCCCCCCCCCGCAAGTGTCGGATGGTCAAATATTTTTAATTTTAGTGTAAACAACTGTTATAGTTTCACTTATTCAGAAGAGCTGTGGCGCACCGCTACCCCCCCCCCCCCCGCAAGTGTCGGATGTGTTTTTGAACAGAAGCATTTTAAAATGTCTCGAAACTACAGTTAACTTCATATTAATATAATGCATGTTGTCGTGTCTCCCGTGGGTCGTACAGTATCAGAAATCAAGAATAAATGGTTTGATCTGAAAATGGCTTCAAACAAACGTCTCGCCGCAGCACTGACAGGAGGTGGTCAAGGAAAAGTCTGCATTACCAAGATGAATGGACAATAAATGCCATGCTGCGCAAGACGCTGTCACGTTACGGTGTGTGAGAGAACCCAGTGGGTGCAGACAGGTAGTCACTCGGAGGCAGGAGTAGAAAAATCCAAAACGTTTAATCACAAAAACTCAAAACAAAACACTGACAAGGCAGCGATGTAAAGACGAGGAACTGTAACTTTGGCTTAAACTCTGGAACTGTACTTTAATTCTAAGAAACATGAACTGCAGCCCAAACAGTGGCAGTAATACTAAAACTCAAACATGTGACTTATACTGAAACTCAAACATGAAGAGACGTACTCACTGGCCAAGGAGCTGGACACGACACACCAGGGGAAAACGAACAAATGACCCGACAAGAAACTGACTGCAGACAGAGTATATATACACACAGACAAGACAGGAAGTAACGACACACACCTGGGAACAATTAACAGAACAAGGCTAACTCTGAAGGGAAATCAGGGTGAGAGAACTCTAGTTGAACTAATAATAAAACAAACATGTGGACTAAATTAGAAGGGAACCTAAACACATGTAGACTACGAAGGGGACCTACAATAAACATGAAGACTAAACATGAAGACTGACTGAACTAGACGGGGACCTAAAATAAACATGAGATATGCAGACTGAACTAGACGGGGAACTTAACCATGAAGACTGACTGAACTAGACGGGGACCTATGTATAATAGAACAAACATGAAGACTAATAGAAAGGGACCTAAAGGAAACATGCAGACCAAACTAGACAGGGACCTAGACCTGAAGACTAAACAAGAATATACACGAAGACAAGACCAACAGGAAGGAGCCATCCTTACAGACGCGTGCCAACATGTTTTGCAGCACAAATGAGTCATGCGCGCTCCTCCTGGTCATGATCGCGCAACCACATTCTGCAGGTTATATTTCGAATCAGATATAATAATCTATTGCTCCGATGGTGTTTGGCACAGCAGTCCAGCAATAGCATGAAAATCAGTCTTAATTCGTACTTGTTCTGCGGCGGTGTATGGGAATTTTATGTACCTGGGTGTTAATATGAGGAGGGCTTTGATGACCAAGGGGAGCGCACGACTCACTGAAGCCTGCGCGACACACCAGACAAATTAAACTTAAAATTATAATTCTAATTCAAACAGAATAACCTATTGTCAAGAATAATTATGGTGCGTGATTTTTTTAAACCCAAAATATTTTCTAAATAACGAAATATGAAGTTATTAGTGGAGAAATTCCGTCTGGATGACAGCAGACTGACGCTCCTAAAATATACGACAGGTCCGGACCACTCGTAAATTTTGTTCGTATCTGAAAAAAATCGTAGGATACGAAAACATTGTTGAATGCCACAAATGATCCTAAATCACTCGTACGCACAGTTTAAGAACAAATCTGTGCGTACGAACGGTTCGTGCATGAGGGCCATTGAATTTAGATAATATTTTTGTAAATCAAGTTAAATGTTTTCAAAAATAAATAAGTTACAAAAAACAAATGAACAAGAAAAAAAAGTCAACCTATCTGTCTGTGAATGAGCCTAACATTATCAGCGTCAGAGTCAGAGTCCGATTCTTTACTGTCATTCGTATCCCATGTGGTACATGTGATGGAACAAGATTATGTACACAGGGTCCCAGTTCCAACAATAAAATGTAAAAAAAAAAACAAAAAAACAGTAATAACATCTAAGATATGAACTAAGAAAAACATAAACTAAAAATACACTAAGCACTAATATCATAGAATAACACTTGAAAGTTCATGGAGAAACTTTGATGGGGACCACCTATTTATTATTAAATTATTGTTAATGATAAATATTAATATTAAAGATTATAAATATTAATAATCAATACTCTTCATATGTTACTCAGTTTCTGTGAGGAGTTTTCTCCTATTCATTTCCTATGGGAAATATGGCAACTTTGTTAGCAAAATATGTCACCATGGTAACGGCGAATGCCAATAAAAGTAATAGCCCACTTCCTGGTGCCAGGCCGGTCGTTTTGATATAACTTTTATGGGGGTCCATGTTGTGGTTCGGGCCGCATTAAAGTTGAAAAATATACGCTTTTCAGGTGTAGAATAATAGGTGGGCAATCACCAACTACGTAGTTCCTGGAGTAGGTGAAATATTGCTTCCTTGTTCGCAAATTACGTCGCCATGATAACTCCAAATGCCAATAAAAGTAATAGCACACATCACGGGGCCGAGCCAGTCGTTTTGATATAACTTTTGTGGGGGTAGACAATTTGGCTTGGGCTGCAATAATGGAGATAGTAATGTAGACACACTTCCAAGGTGTAGAATAATAGGTGTCTGCCATGCATTTGCATGGCAGACACCTATTACTCCAAAACACCAGCACGAACATGAGTCTGTATGAGGAGATACGCACAAATGAACTCATCAACATGAAACAGATCAGCAGCAACATGATGTGATTTTTTTTCCCACATTGATTATCCTGGTTAGAGATTCATGAGTCTAACAGCCTCAGGGTAGAAGCTGTTCCTCAGTCTAGTGGTTCTACACTTAATGCTCGTCAACCTCCTTCCTGAGAGGAGCGGGGCAAAAAGTGTGTGTGCTGGGTGAGTGAGGTCCTTCATGATGCAGGTGGCTCTCTTCCTGTATCATGGGCAGCACGGTGGCGCAACTGGTAGAGCTGCTGCCTCTCAGCGAGAAGGTTGCCGGTTCAAATCCCGGTCCGGGGCCTTTCTGGGTGGAGTTTGCATGTTCTCCCCGTGCATGCGTGGGTTTCCTCCGGGTACTCCGGTTTCCTCCCACAGACCAAAAAACATGCTTGTTAGGCTGATTGGTGACTCTAAATTGACCCTAGGTGTGAGTGTGAGAGTGGATGGTTGTTTGGTGTGAGTGAGACAGGTCCCTCTTGTAAATGAGTCCCCGTGACTCAACGAGGCTAGCCTGTATAAATAAAGGTTGAATGAATGAATGAATGAATGAGTGTAATGTCTGTGATGGTGGGGAGACTGACTCCAACAGACTTCTGTGCAGCCTTCACCACTCTCTGCAAAGCTTTTCTTTCTGCAGCTGTGCAGCCTCCATGCCACACGTTGATGCTGGAGATGCTCTCCACTGCACACCTGTAGAAGGAGGTGAGGACTGAGCTTCTCAGACCAGCTCGTCTCAGCTGCCTGAGGAAGTAGAGTCTCTGATGACCTTTCTTGATCAGGCTGGTGGTGTTGTTGCTCCAGCTGAGGGTATCGTTCATGTTTACACCAAAGTACTTGTAGCTAGAGACCACTTCCACTGCAGATCCTCCTATGTTTAGGGGGATATAGGTGTATTTGTTCCTCCTGAATTCCAAAAATGTCTCCTTTGTCTTCTTCACATTCATGTGAAGGTTATTCTCTTTACATCAGCTCTCCAGGTGTTCCACCTCCTGCCTGTAGCTGGACTCATCATTGTTTGTGATGCATCCCACCACCGCTGTATCATCTGCAAACTTTACAATATGACAGTCTGGATAGGTAGCTGCACAATCATATGTGAGCAGAGGAAACAGGAGAGGGCTCAACACACATCCTTGAGGAGAGCCAGTGCTGAAGGTTATGGTGGAGGAGGAGAAGTTGTGGAACCTCACTGACTATGGTCTGTTTGTTAAGAAGTATAGTACCCAGTTGCAAATGGAGGGGCTTAGTCCTAGAGTGAATAGTTTGTCCATCAGGGTTTTAGGGATCATGGTGTTGAAGGCAGATGTTTATGTTTATGTTTATTAAATTTGTTCATTTTTTTACAAAAGAAACAATACAAGACAATCTCATAAATGATAATGTACAAAATATAAAAAAATGAAAGGTAGCAGAAAGAAGAATAAATCTTATTATATCTGCCCCTTACTTCCAACAATCAGATTAAACAATAATAATCAACCATGTAAACAATAATAATCTTCAACCAACTTTTTCCAACAATCAGATTAAACAATAATAATCTTCAACCAACAGTACAAAATGACTAACTCTTTCTAATTTTCTAACTAATACAATACACATTTTCTAACTAATACAATACACATTACGCTATTTCATATATATATTTTTAACACATTTGTTTTGATCATTTTCTTAAATGTAAACATTGACTTGGCATTTTTAACTACATTCTCCAAGCCATTCCATAATCTAATTCCCTGGATTGAGATGTAGATGTGAAGTCCACAAAGAGCAAACGGACGTAAGAGCCCTTCTGTTTCAGGTGGTTGAGCACAGTGTGGACCACAGAGGAGATGGCATCTGTTTATTGATTCTCGCGGTATGCATACTGATGAGGGTCCTCATTGATGTTGATGGTTGTTTTGATGTGGGTCTTGACCAGTTTTTTGAAGCATTTAGCGACTATCGGGGTGAGGGCCACTGGCCGATAGTCATTCAGACTGTTGAGCTTTTTGGAACTGGGATGATGGTGGCAGTCTTCGGGCAGATGGGAGCTGTCTCCAGGGCAAGTGAGGTGTTAAAGATGTCGGCCAGCACCTTGCAGAGATCATCAGCACATTCTTTCAACGCTTTCCCAGGGATGTTGTCTGGGCCGGTTGCTTTGTGAGGGTTGATCCTCCTGAAAGTACTCCTTACTTCTGCTGAGGTCACGCTGAGATGCTCTTCATCCGGTGGTGAGGTGAGTCTGGTAATGGGTGGTGTGTTTGGATCTTCAAAGTGTGCATAGAACTTGTTGAGAACATCAGGCAGAGGTGGGTCTTTGGGGCATTGTTTGCTCCTGCTTGCTTCCTCCTGCTTCCCTCTCCCTCCTTAGGATATCCACCTTATTCTGCAAGAGCGTATGTGGGCTGCCATCACAGACTGGTACCACCCCCTCCCGGTTGTATACTTCCGGCGGAAGTAAGCTACTGGTGTTTACCCGCTCGGATCTGCTGTCGAAGACGTAGTGCTCCGATCACCTTTTGTCCGGTAAACAAAAAATTCTATATAAATAATTTTGTGAAACAATGGGAAACAATGTTAGAGTATAACTGTCTGTGTGTTGGAGCAGTTTTTTCTCTCTCCATGATTTAGCGTCTCTACTGCTGTGGTTAGCTTAGCATGTCGCTACTTTACATGCTAACTTCCACACGTTAACACTCACAACAAAGTGCTGGTTCTGTTCCTTGTTGAGCCTGGACTGTTTGTTGGCTGTGTGTTATTTTAGCTAAAATTGTACAAAAATGTGAGTAAATATCTGTTAAAGTATTTGCTAAACAAATCTGTAGGTAAATAATATAAATACATGTGTGTTAACAGTACATACATACATACAATGTGTTTGTGTATACTGTATGCACACTGTATATACAGTATATACATACATACTGTACATACATACTGTACTGTATATGCATGATACACACACATTGTATTTAATATACAATACATAATATTTAAACACTGTAACATTGTCAGACTAGAACTATCAGTTTGTTTTGATTTTAGGTCCCCTGTTACTCTCATGTGAATAAAGCAGTGGGATGCTGTCTGTACAGAAAATATTCCATAACACAAGTTCATCTTTTGGGTATTACTACATTTGTTCTATTGAATTATTTCTTTTTTCAGGAAGGCCTGTACACACTGTACGTCTGGGTCCAGTCTTGGATTCCGGAGGGGTTGGCTGCTTGCTCTAGTCGGATGATCCCACATGACAAGAAATCTGTTCCAGTTTATTTAAAATCAGAAACTGCTCGGTTCCATCATTCCTTGTTGAAGAGTGTTTTTGATGGGGATTTTAAACCCCTGTTACCTTAATAAAAACCACACAAGATAAACAAGAGAACAGTGTTAAATCAGACAAACAACTTTGCAAAGGGGAAGGCTTTTTAAAGTCTTTTGAAACTTAGTTTGGTCTCAAATACATTGTTCAGCACAATTCCGAATTGTACTGGACATGACAAGCTATTTAAACAAGAAGCAGGTGGAGTTTGACAAGCTCTGACGTCTTACAGATAAAACAAACAAGTCGTGTTTCTGATCCTACAAGAACATCTAATCCAGACATTGTCAAGGCTAGAAGACTGTCTTTTCTGTATCAAGGAGAAAAAGCAAACAACATGTTTGTACTATCAAATATAAGTGTTTAAAGGGAACAGAGAATATTTGATACAAGTGAGCTGGGTTATAATTATTGGGTCAGAGTAATTAGTTTTAGATGATAAATATTGAATATCTCCATCAGTTTTGATCTGGTATTTATTCTGTAACCAAATCATTTTCATTAAGACATAAAATCACCCACAGTTCTCATATTGTATGTATTCATTTTCAACTGTTTTGAATTTATAATTATAGCTTTTACGCTGAAATTTATCAGTCTCCTGGATGTGGAACTATACAGCCACATGCATGTTTTTAGGTTTTGTACATGTCAATAATAAAACACTAAACTGTTACGTTGCCAAAGAACAATCACTACATCTAGGTTTTATTTATGTGCATAAGAATGTCTAGTAGAGGTGATGTCACAATTAAACTACTTCTCATTATTAGACATTAAACAGCGTATCTTAATTATTGAAATAAATAAGGTGAAGCATGGTGCAACTATTTTATTCAAACTAAAGGTAAGCACATGTACATTTAGGAATGCAATATGCTGGTGAAGATTCTCAGTCATCTAGGACATGATAAAATCAGAACAAGTGTTCAATGCAAAAACAACTGGACTTTATTTGTTACAGAAAATGTTTCACCCTCTATCCAAAGGGCTTTTTCAAATCAAAGGAGCAGCCTGTGTGACAGTGAAGTTATATACAGGCTGACATGCCACGCACCAACCTAGCTGAGACAACGCCCACACATACCTGAGATAACATATCCATCCTATGTAAATTGACTAATCAACACATCACACCTTAACAGTAGGGGGTTTCTTAAGGTCTTTGTTACTCTAATTCACAGAAGCAGCTGTTGAGAACAGAGTAGCTACCGTGGCGTAGTGGTAATGGCAGTCCTCCCCCGATCGGAAGGTTGGAGGTTCGAATCCTGGTTCCCCACACCATATGTCGTTGTGTCCTTGGGCAAGACACTTAACCCCGAGTTGCTCCCGGTAGGACTGGAAAGCGCATTGCATGGCAGTCTGCCACTACCAGTGTATGAATGTGTGTATGAATGGGTGGATGGTTGGTATTGTAAAGCGCTTTGGGGCCCCTCATAGGGGGCTGGAAAGCGCTATATAAATAAGCTCCATTTACCATTTGCCCATCTTTTTAACTGCATTTCCTGAACTGATTCATCTCTGTTCAATCTATACCTTTTCCATACGATTAAATTAAATTAATTAATGTATTTATTTTGTGTGTGTTGTTTGCTTTAATTTTGTGAGTTTATTGTTTTATAATTCTGTACAGCACTTTGAGCAGCTTTTAGTATGAAAGGTGCTTTATAAATAAAATTGATTGATTGATTGATTAACCAATGGATTAAAAAGAGTTACCAAATTGTAACTTTTCACCACTAACTTTATTAACAAAGGCAGATCATAGTGGAAAATAAATAATATCAGTGACATTTACAGTAAAACGTTAAATACTATGACTGAGCAATAATTACAAATAATGTATTTTGTTGACACTAGTTTAAGTATGAAAGGCAGCCATAGGCTAAATAAATAATGTAGTAATGTGAGAAATAGCTATCTTTTCTGCGGTACAAGTTACATCAGGTAAGTAGCACAGATTAGCTTAGCTGCTGCAGCTACGAGGGACATCTACGTGTACATTATTGTAATCACTTACTCTGCCAGTCACCAGAACTGTTATTAACATGAAGATTTGGATGTCCTTCACAAATCTGTCACTGATTATAGCATCCATCCATGGATTTAAAGCTGTGAAGCTCCTCGTTGTGCACTCCTCGTAGTCATTAAATAATTAACGATATGAGTAACTTCTTGGTGACAACTTGTCCGCTTCGTCTGACATGATTTCTTTCTCTAACCCATAGGGGTAAACTCCGACCACTGCTATTTTTTTGCAGATATGTAGCTCTTGCGCCTTGGTCAAGAGTCTGTAATCTGTTTGTTCGCCATCTTCTGCAACTGTAAACAACAGCGCGGGACCGCGGGCGGAAGTAAACAAACGTCTTCCGCTATGAACTATGGGTAGTCAAAGTCAAAAGTCAAAGTCAAAGTCAACTTTATTGTCAGAACTGCAATATGTACAGGACATACACAGGACCGAAATTGCGTTTCTCTCAGTCCCTCGGTGCAACAGTAACCATCTAAACACTAAACACTAAAACATTTAATAAACATAAGCATAAAATAGTAAAAGTGTAACACTGTCCTGAGTTTTTTCATAATAGTATAAAAGTATGAAAATTTACACCAACACTGAAACACCAAACACCCCTAAAACACCAAACACCCAATGAACATAAGCATAAAATGAAATAATAAAAGTGTAATACTGTGTAATTGTAGTGGCGCCAAATCAGGAATAAGGTGAATCCATCCATCCATCCATTTTGTCCGCTTATCCGGGGTCGGGTCGCGGGGGTAGCAGCCTAAGTAGGGAGGCCCAGACTTCCCTCTCCCCTGCCACATGGAGCAGCTCCTCTGGGGGAATCCCAAGGCGTTCCCAGGCCAGCCGAGAAACATAGTCCCTCCAGCGTGTCCTGGGTCTTCCTCTGGGTCTCCTCCCGGTGGGACATGCCCGGAACACCTCACCAGGGAGGCGTCCAGGAGGCATCCTAACCAGATGCCCGAGCCACCTCAACTGGCTCCTCTCGATGTGGAGAAGCAGCGGCTCTACTCCGAGTCCCTCCCGGATGACTGAGCTTCTCACCCTATCTCTAAGGGAGAGTCCAGACACCCTGCGGAGAAAACTCATTTCAGCCGCTTGTATCCGAGATCTCGTTCTTTCGGTCACAACCCAAAGCTCATGACCATAGATGAGGGTAGGAACGTAGATCGATCGGTAAATTGAGAGCTTTGCCTTTCGACTCAGCTCTCTCTTCACCACGACAGACCGGTACAGCGCCCGCTTCACTACGGACGCTGCACCTATCCGCCTATGATCTCACGCTCCAGTTCTCCCTCATTCGTGAACAAGACCCCGAGATACTTAAACTCCTCCACTTGGGGCAGGACCTCATCCCCCGACCCGGAGAGGGCATGCTACCCTTTTCCGGCTCAAGACCATGAGGTCTTGAATAAGGTGAATACGAATGGTAAAATATGTCAGACTTCAGGAGTAGATAAATCACAAACAACATACGGAAAAATAAAAACAGGAAAATAGTGTGAATGTTGAACACCATGGAGCCAAGATGGTGTAGTGGCAGGGCTTTCGACTTGGGACCCGAAGGACGCGGGTTCGCGCCCCGGCCACTACACACCTTGGGGTGTCTATGAGTGCACACCTAATTCTCCAGCTCCCCGGGCGCTTTCTGGCTGCTCACTGCACCACCTGGTGGTGGTTGGGTTAAATGCAGAGACGAATTTCGTCTGTGTATGGGAAACATACACAGATGACAGACAAAGACATTATTATTATTATTATTATTATTATTATTATTATTATTATTATTATTATTATTATTATTATTATTATTATTATTATGAGGCTCAAATGTTGAAAAATGATGGCTGTGCTTCAATTAGAACTTTCTGTTTTTATAAACCCCTGAATAAATAGTAAAAGTAATAAAATGCAGCTACTCGATCAGAATGCTGTTTGTCTCTAATTGGAGTGTGATCCTGCAGCTGCCAGCTCTACTGTTCTCTCTGTGGCTCATTTGGTTTTGGTAGTAATTATCCTCTTTGCAAACTGTCCTCGGGTCTCTTGTTGTGTTTCGTTTTGTTCCTGTAATTAGTGAATGTGCACCAGTTTGAGCAAAGATTTCCCATGTTTTCAGGTTATGTACTTAATTATTTATTTATTTATTTAAAAATATGTTTTCCCCAAATTAAAGGAGATGCCTGTGGTTCGAGGGAGTGTTCAGAGGGCTGAGCTGCTTCAGTGGTTTAGGCTGCGTGGATTGTTTCTGTCTCTACATGTAATCCCACACTGAGTCAAGAATGGTGAGATAAGGACTCAGTGGGTCCACTCCAAACCATCTGTTGTAGGACTATTTATTTTTGCTGAGAAGAACTTTTCACATCTGGGCTCACAGTCCTGATCATTTTCAGATCCATCAACTTGTTCTGAAATAAAGGCCTAACATTACTTAAAGAAACACATATCACCCACGCTTGTTGGGCATGTCTCAGCTGATCTTTATGTCACTTTATGTCACAGGGTGGCTGTGGCTGAGTGGTTAGAGCAGTCATTCTCCAATGTAAGAGTTGGGGGTTTGATTCCACATGCCAAAATGTCCCTGGGCAAGACACTGAACCCTTCATTGCCTTTGATGTGTGTCCCATCAGTGTATGAATGTGATAAAGCTCTGATTAGTCTCTGTAGAGATCTAGTAGAGTGCTGTATGAAAGGGTAAATGAGGCACATATTGTGTTGTACAACACCTTGAGTATCTCGATAAGATAGAAAAACAATATATAAGCCCAGTCCATGTTCTGTTGCTAAAATGAACTAATTAGTGACTTTTGTGTTTACTATGGTTGAATAAGCTCTTACTTGATCAGTCAGTGTTTGTTTGGAATAATACTAAGTTCTACAACACCAAATTTAAGCTCTATAGCTGTAAAATAGGATGATAATAATAATAATAAATTCAATTTATACCGCACTTTTCATTAATAAAAATCTCAAAGTGCTACAAACTCAAAGTGGATGAGTTAAAGTTACTTTAGCTACAGGAAAAAGTGGCCCAAATTCAATTTTATTTTTGCTCGCATGCATCCCAAATTGAACTTTAAAAGTGTGAATGTGACAAAATTTGTATTTTTTGTTTAATAATTGCTTTTATGTTGGCGAAAAATATTCTCGCTTTATCTTATTCACTCTAAAGGAGCCACACTCAAGGAGAGCAAATTTTTTTAACCGGTATACATAGTTCCCAGACACGCCCCCAGTATTGCGCAATACCGGATTCCGCACCACATCTAAAGGCGGAAAAGTCGAGCAAGATGGCAGACGCGAACAACCAGAGCAAATTATACGGACAAAAACACGAGCTACCACAGCTTCACCAAGGAACAAGAGCAAAATGGCAGTGGTCGGAGTTAAATGAGTTTGAGAAAGAAATCATGGCAGACGAATGGACAACTTGTCACAAAGTAGTTACTCTGATATCATTAATTATTTAATTACTACAAGGAGCGCACACCGGCTTCACAGCACAGAGCTTCACAGCTTTAAATCCAAAAAAGATGTGTAAACTGTCTCAATCAGATCTAACCAGCTAAAAAAAGGTTTAACTAAAATAACACACAGCCAACAAACAGTCCAGGCTGAACACAGACCAGAACCAGCACTTTGAGTGTTACCGTGTTGGAAGTTAGCATGTTGTTAGCATCTGGAGCGGAGGGTCCGTCAAGCTCAGGTCGGACGGCGTGGATTTGTCGTGGGGGCACGTCCCATGGGACCGACGCGTCGCCCGCACGACTTGGCTCCCGTCCTCCTTCTCCCACTGGGACGGTCTCCCCGCCGGTCCCGGTGGACCGTGCGAGACCGTGAGGAGGCCGTTGTCGCGTTAGCGAGATGCTAAGCTAACCACAGCAAGACGGTGTTGCTAAATAATGAAAAAAAAAACAGCTCTAACACACAGACAGTTGTACTCTAACATTGTTTCACAAAATGATTTATGTAGAATATTTTGTTTACCGGCCAAAAGCACGACGTCTTCAGAGCAGATCCGAGCAGACTCAGAGAGAGGAGGGGCTGCAGTCAGCTTCTCCGATGAGATAAATCCTTCACGTTTACTTTTTTTTGGATTAAGTGAAACCTGCGCGTTGCCCAAACGTCTACCCGACTGGAACACCCACTGACCCAACACAAAGTAACCATTGCAATTAATTAGAAATTAACAACAAAAAAAAACGTGAAAAATGAACATCCATTAGACCGCGCTGTCCCCTGAGCTGCCTCTCGAAATGAGGGTCCACCCGGAAGTTAGACGGATGTGACGTCACATGGGAACTATGTATTTACTTGCAAGGATAGATTTTCAGGACATGTTACACAGATATACAGGAAGTACACACAAAGACCAGTCAGAAGAATCTGCCCTGGGCCATGTGTGAAGCTTGTTTTTATTCTCTTATCAGTTCAGCCCCGAGCTCAGACTCAGAGGCAACATTGGAGCAACAGCTGCATGCTGTAGCTTCACCCTCCTCATTCAGCTTTCAACTAACCCAAACATATAATGGAGCTTTGGAGCGTGACGTCACGGTCCGCGGCGCAAAGCATGATGGTCCACGGCGCACAGCATTGTGGGATAGAAATCGCCATTTTAAAAGCCCTCTAAAAGAAGCTCTGTCTCTCGTTTTTTTGTTAGAATCTAAGAAGGTTGTAACAGTTTTGCAATGGTCTAAACATGCTGTGTTATTGGATGTAATGTCCGGTCACACGACCTGAAAGTAGATAGAAAACGGACTTTCAGTTTCTGTTTCCTGCTGGAAGCAGCGCGAGGGAGCTCATGTGTCGGACCTAACAAACAGGAGATGAATGTCCTGAAATCAGCTGTGAAACGTCCTGATATAACTTTCTCCATGTCCCAAAATAACTGCTAGTTTGTTCCAGACATCCTGGTGAGTGTATAAATTCGTTTTGTTGGAGTTGTGCCATAATTTTTGCCACGATTTTGTCTGGGTGTTTAGTTCATAGAAGTGGGTCAGCCTAGTTTAGGTTGGGTTTATATTTTTTATATAACGTTGTCTGATTTTAGACAGAGTGGACAGCTGTGTTATTGTGAAATAAACTGTTTAAAGTTTCTAGAGTGTTGTCACTGTTACTGTATTAATACTGATCTGTGTTCTGATACGTCCTTGTCAAGGCAAAACTTCGTATGAAATGAATGGAAACTCCAGAAGAGCTCAGTGAAGCTGCAGATGGAGGAGTAGGGAGGGACCAGCAGCAAAAAACTACAAATACACCGTCAATGTTTCTCAGGTAGTACCACATAAAACAATTTCTTCATGCACAAACAGAAAGGTAGTAGTCATCTGTTACAGAACAGGTCAGAGCTGAATAAAAACCAGCTGGAAAAAGTAAATTTAAAGTATTAAATAGGACTTCCTTGTTTTGTCATCATTGTTTAAGGTGTCACACAAAACTCTGTCTAATACCTGTGTCTTTTTCTCTTCAAGGGATGGAGGTGACAAGCTCATAACAGAAGGACGTTGTTATCTGACAGAGGCTTTGATATTAGACTGTGTGAGAGTCAAGGTTCTTGTCATTCACATCACATGTCGTACGTGAGGTGGAACGAAGCTGTGTACACAGGGTCCCTCTCAACGTTTCATCAAAATCTTTCCAGATATTTAGCTAACAAACAGCGTTGAGTCCATTAGTTAACGGCAACGTTCAGAGCAGACGTGTGGAACAAGGCGCAGCCCTCAGAGCATGCGTTAAGGACAACTCTCAGCTCACCTGCAGCCCTCAGAGCATGCGTTAAGGACAACTCTCAGCTCACCTGCAGCCCTCAGAGCATGTGTTAAGGACAACTCTCAGCTCACCTGCAGCCCTCAGAGCATGTGTTAAGGACAACTCTCAGCTCACCTGCAGCCCTCAGAGCATGCGTTAAGGACAACTCTCAGCTCACCTGCAGCCCTCAGAGCATGTGTTAAGGACAACTCTCAGCTCACCTGCAGCCCTCAGAGCATGCGTTAAGGACAACTCTCAGCTCACCTGCAGCCCTCAGAGCATGTGTTAAGGACAACTCTCAGCTCACCTGCAGCCCTCAGAGCATGCGTTAAGGACAACTCTCAGCTCACCTGCAGCCCTCAGAGCATGTGTTAAGGACAACTCTCAGCTCACCTGCAGCCCTCAGAGCATGCGTTAAGGACAACTCTCAGCTCACCTGCAGCCCTCAGAGCATGCGTTAAGGACAACTCTCAGCTCACCTGCAGCCCTCAGAGCATGCGTTAAGGACAACTCTCAGCTCACCTGCAGCCCTCAGAGCATGCTGTTAAGGACAACTCTCAGCTCACCTGCAGCCCTCAGAGCATGCGTTAAGGACAACTCTCAGCTCACCTGCAGCCCTCAGAGCATGCGTTAAGGACAACTCTCAGCTCACCTGCAGCCCTCAGAGCATGCGTTAAGGACAACTCTCAGCTCACCTGCAGCCCTCAGAGCATGCGTTAAGGACAACTCTCAGCTCACCTGCAGCCCTCAGAGCATGCGTTAAGGACAACTCTCAGCTCACCTGCAGCCCTCAGAGCATGCGTTAAGGACAACTCTCAGCTCACCTGCAGCCCTCAGAGCATGCGTTAAGGACAACTCTCAGCTCACCTGCAGCCCTCAGAGCATGCGTTAAGGACAACTCTCAGCTCACCTGCAGCCCTCAGAGCATGCGTTAAGGACAACTCTCAGCTCACCTGCAGCCCTCAGAGCATGCGTTAAGGACAACTCTCAGCTCACCTGCAGCCCTCAGAGCATGCGTTAAGGACAACTCTCAGCTCACCTGCAGCCTGTGTGAGAGTCAAGGTTCTTTATTGTCATTCACATCACATGTTGTACGTGAGGTGGAATGAAACTGTGTACACAGGGTCCCAGTTACAGCCAACAAAAGTACAGTATAAATGAATGATGTGCTGAAGTTAAAATCCCATCATTCACTAAAGGGAGATTTCCACTTGATACTAATGATTTTGAAAACACATGAGCACACCTTAGAATTCATGTGGAAAGTATCACTGGTTGCATGAGAAACAAATATAAAATGTTACATAGAACTACACCAGTTAACTATACTGGTGCTTACATGTGAAAGTGAAGAGGAGACACTTCTTCAGATTGTGTATGTGCTGTATGTAAAATGTAGACTGGAGAAAAAAAATTATATTTGATGGACTCGTTGTTTTGAAATATTTTTACAGTTGAATAATAAGTGGTTGTTTTTTCTCATTTAATAAAAATTAATATGGTAAACATTTATGAAATATTTACTTCAGCACTAACATGTAAACATGATGAAATTGATCACATTTGTAGTAAACATTTGATGTATTAACAAATTTCATTAACAGGGATTAACCTGTCCAAATAAAAGTTGAATGAATGAATTTCAGGTAAGAAATAAACATAAAATGAAACAGATCCATTTTGAAGTAAACATTTGATGTAATTAAACATTTCTAGTAACAATGTGATGAACATTGTGTAAGTTAATACATTTTATAGAAAATGTGCAAATATACAGCATGATTTACATAATTATGTATCCCTTGAAGCTGGAGAACAAACTGAGAAATATTTTTAGGAAGCTTCATGCTTTCTGCAGACGTCCAGCTATGGCTGTGTGGTCCACACAAGGTCACAGTGGTTTGATTATGCACCTGTGCAGTGTGGACGATGCTTCTTCAGGTGAACTTCATCTCCTGCCTCCACAGCCGCTGGATGCTGCATGTCTTGTATCTGTGAGGGAACTTTCTCCAGGCAGCAGCGATCACACTGAGTCCATCAGGAGATGCTCCAAGTTCAGGAGTTGGATTTTGTACTGCTAGCTGCATTTTAATGCATCACCCTCATCATGACTCAGAGAGCAGAACCTGTGAACACACAATTAAAATGGTGAATGAAAAGACAGAAACATTTGTCTATAATATATATGCATCTTAATACTTATTATATATAAAGTAATCTAATCAAGATTTGTCTACATGTCATTAGACAAGCTCAAGTCATTAAAAATAAGGTAATTTTCTACTTGGAGCTTTGTAAATCAGTTAAAATCCTATAAAAAAATTAAGTGTTCACAAGTTTTAATACTAATAGCATACAGAAGGTTGATTGATTCTGAAAGACATGTATATTAATAATTTATGTAAAATTAATGAGCCAACAACGTACCTTCAATGTATTTACAATCTGGGGGCTTTAAAAATGTCCAAATCATCTATGAACCCAGCTGTTCATAGATTGGACCAGCTCTCCCAGTGAATTGTAATTATAAAAATTATTTGTGGTGTAAACACTGACACAGACCAGGTCTGCTAAAATGACTGGGAATGTCAGTGGAGGCAAGTATTACTCCGGGTCTCTGCTCCATTTATTTATTTATTTCAAACGGGCAACATTTCCAATTATACCGATTTTTTCCATGTAGTTTTTTTTCTCACCTGGGAGAAGCTTATTAGGATACAGTCCACTTTATTTTGCCTGCTTTTCAGAATCGTGACGGAAGATACAGCGTGAAAACAATGGAAAATCTCCTGAATTTCTTTTATTTTTTATGAGGGCAACAAAGATGGCGGTCGAGACGGGAACGCCCCGACACGCCCCCACACAGTGACGTCTGCTCCAAAGCTCTATTCATGGGCAGTTAACATTATCAGCCATAGGAGTTAAAAACATCCATAAACTGACAAATTCCCTAACACTTTATGTATCTGAGTTAGGGGTATGTGTATCGATCCAACAATTGACAACACTGATACCAGAATTGTACCGTTTAAAACTTGGAACTCTGGAGGTCTTCAGCTTAAATGTCTCGTTGCTTTCTACGTTTTTAATCTGTTTGGATTTTGTCATGTCCTGGGTGCCAGACTTTACACCAGCTGATGCTAACAGTGGTATGTCATGTTGGATTGTATTGATACTAGCATTATGGCATCCATACTTTACTTTGTTCCCCCAACCCCACTTTCGGTGCATCACTCCAGAAGTGCAGTTCTACACATGATATCATGGTTTGTGGTGGTTTGGACTCAAAATGTTGACTGGACTTGAGGTTCTCAAAGACAAAACCTTTTTATTAAATAAAAACAAAATGCTGACGAAGCAGCAAAACTTACATGATCTCAAGGAAGGCACAGGGAACACTGCTCAAGGCCAGAGCAGAAGTGCACAGCATCAGAACACTGCTTAATGTTGAACTGATGAGTGCTGAAACAGGCTGAATATAAAAGGCAGAGGTGACTGGCGAAAGTATAGGCACCTGAGTTGGTTGGTGAGTAAGAACAGGTGAGAGTGGCAGGTGGACTGGAAAAACACAGAGGAACTGAGTGCTAACTGAGAGCAGATAAATAATAGCACAAATGAGCACAGGGAAAGATGAATCACAAGATAAAGAAAACAAAACATAATGTCCAAAAAGAGAAATTAAACATGATCCTAAACACAAAGAAAATCAAATCATAATTGAAATGCACAAATTATGACCAATAGACATGAAGTGGCAGGATCAAATGTAAACATTGGGTGAAACAGGCATCTCAAATAATTTAGTCATCCCAATAACGATTTCAGTCAATGTTGACCCCCTAGTTAGCAGACTGGGGAAGAGGGAGAGTCAGGCGTACAAAAGGTAAGTGCTTTATTTACAGGTGTTGTTGATGTTCAGGGCTGAAAAGGAAAAAGGACAAGGTGAATACTGAAATTATTTCTGGTTAGATGATATAATTACAGTACTCTTGTTTGCCAATATGGTTTCCTTACTGGTGTTTGTGTTTGTAGATGGAGCTGGAGAGGAGGGAGAGACGAGGTCCTAGGTTTCCAAAGGGGGAGCGATGATCCAGAAGAGGTGAGTATGATTGGAGAGAGGAACGGGTTGTTGATACACGTATTTGGTTGTTGTTGATCCAGACTGATGTTTGGATGATAGACGGGACAATGATGTCAAGGTAAAGTCACAAGGAACAAGGAGATCTTAGAAGACTCGAGGGAACAGGACTTGGAAGTTGCTGCAGAAGATATAAAAAATAGGTTAATAAAACTGTTTAGAAACTGGTATACCAGCTTTCCGTTATTTACCATGAGGTATCATAATGTCCCAGCGTAGAAGGAACGCCTGGCTGGAGCTTAAGTACTCTGCAGAGCAGTCCTCCAAATCATGTGCAGGTGTGGAGTGGTGGCTGATTGGGATGAACGGCAGTTGTGGAGGGTGTGAGTGTGGCTGTAAACCTAGGAATCCTACACCAGATTGTACAACAAATTTACATACATGCTAACAAAGGTGGGCACCGCTAATTAAAAAATTAGTTCCACAATTTCTAAAACGCTTATTAATTTTTTTAGGTCCACAATTTCAAAAGCACAAATGTCTTATGAAAATTAGGGGAAGCTAATCTAATCCGCTATTTATATATTTCTATATTATATATATATATATTTATATATAGCCGGCAGCGTTATCAATATTGGCACTACACTGCCAACTGAAAAGTAACAAAAATGATCCTAAAAGGATGAAATTACAAAAATCAAAGGATTTATTTAATACTTTACGTACATATATTCTATTCGGCCACGAAATTAACAAAAAATAGAATGATCTTTTAATCCCTAAAACCACGTTTAAATCTCAAATACACGGGTGTGTCGCCACCGCATTTATACATAGTAACCCAAATACATGAAACTAACGACTCGCCGTCGAATGGTCGACACAAAACGCACAATAAAATCCTCCGGCCACGTTAATTTGGCTTGAAACAGCGTTCTCTATCCATTAGTAACCCAGCACAACCAACAGGCAGACACAGCGTTAGCGTCTATAGGTAGTCAACAGATTTAATGAAAAGTAACTAAAATACATAAAAATAACGACTCACCGTCGCGTGGTCATCACAAAACACACAATAAAATCATCCGGCCACGTTAATTTAGCTTGAAACAGCGGGGTTCTCTAAGGATTTATCCAAGTACCCAGCACAAACAGTAGCTACAGTTCACCCGAGTTCACCTCTGAGTCACCCGGAAGTTGTCATCAAGATGGAATAGTCCATTTTTAGTAGGGGGATAAAGAAATCGACCTTTTTTTTAATTGCGTATTTAAAGGTTCAGTCTGCAGTTTCTGTAGAACATCAGCACTTAGAAAAAATTTCAACAAGCAAAGCATTCTGATCCCTCCCCCTCAGAGCCATATATGGCTCTGCCCCCTTGTGGTCTGTTGAAATTTGAATTCAAGCTCTGTTTTTATTGGCTGATTCAAATTCAAGCTCGGTTTTTATTGGCTGGTTACAAACTTTGTTTTTATTGGCTGGAAAATGGCGGGTCACTTTTTCTTTTTAGAAATGCTTATTTACCACCTGGAGAAGCAAGGGGACAATATTTTTTTTAGTTTTTTCAGAGATTACCTCTCTAACATCAATCTAGTGACAGAGTGAAGAAATATGTTAAAATATATATTGTTTGAAAAGTTACAGACTACATTACAATCTTACATACCCCAGCTTTAATGATCGTTTTCATCGTAACTATAATTATTTTTATGTTAAATGTACATTAACAAGCAGGATCAATGTTAGTGATGTAGGTGACTGCACGGGGCGAGGCGGGGCCGGGGCCACTGCTGAAATGGGACCCCCAGGCATTTACCTACATGGTAGAGCCGAGTCTGTTCTCAGCTCTGCCCCCCTCACCCTCACACCCTTCCTCCTCTCTGCTGTTTACGGTGGGGAAAAAGGTAAAACAAGCAGCATAAGAGCTTGTAAATAAGTTTATTGGTTTTTACTGATAGATAATTAGTTATTAGCGGTACTGCATTTTAAATAAAAATAGCACAAATCCGCTTATGAATTATAAAAGTTAGTCAATTCACAAAAACGCTGACAAAAAGTTTAGGTCCACTGTAAGCGGAATAGCGCTTTAGCGCTCCCTAGCGTTCATACGCCCACCTTTGCATGCTAACATGTAGCACCCATATTTACTTCAGTAAGTACATCTGGTTGTGTGTGACATCAAGTCTTCCGCTTATGCAGGTTGCATCAGGGTCATAAGGCCCCGGCAGAGCTCTGCGTAAGGTAGTACGCCGCTGTACGCCGTACGTACGCAGAGGCACAAGCGTAGCCCCGCAGGGCACGAACGTGCAAAGCTCAAATTTTACGACCACGTACGCGAGGCGCGTTGTCTCCCAATAAACTGCCCGGCGCCGGACTGTTTTGTATGTGACACAAATGAATAAAATTCCCCTTCTTCATCGCTGATTTGGACTTTTCTTTTGTTTTTTTTGCCAAAAGTCAAGTGATCGCATCGCTTCCTCCTCCGTTAACTCCATGACTGAAATGATGAGAAATGAATTAATTTGTCACGAGCGAATTAAACTCGGGTCCTACGTGGCTGCGCGAGGTTCTGTGGATTTCCTGGTGGGCTGTGGGCTGCAGGACCAGCGCTCCCTGTTTTTATTTTTTAGAACTTTTTATTAACATATAAAGTTTAGAACACCGCAGCGGCTGCAGCCTGAGCCAGCTCGTGCCTTTTTTTTTCCCCACCCGACCTGTCAATCAATTCAGTAGGCGTGTCAGCAAATGACCAATCAGCGACCTCAGTTTGTCCCGTAGGTAAACGCTCTGCACGCAGCTGCTCAAATTACGACAAGAATTTGGAGCGAAAACGCGAGCATTTAATGCGAGAACGAATGCAGAGCTGTGCCTGTGAATGTGTGCGCACACAACACGCTCGTAGAGCGGCGTACAGGCTGTACGCAGAGCTCTGCCGGGGCCTATAGACTGTCCCCACTGGAGTCTGATGACGGTTGCATTATAATTACACTGTGAACATGTAACGATTGTGGCTGTACCAGGATACAAGGACCGAAGTGAACAGATACCAAGACTCAAATAAGTTTACAGTGTTTATTTACAAAAGTGGAAAAATTGTTGATTGTGCAAAGAAGGCAGGTACTGTAAGTGGTAAGAAGGCAGCTGAAGATACAAAGGAGAGCTCACTGTCCACAGAGGAGACTCCAGAGGAGGAGAACGTCAGGGATTATACTCTGGGAGCACGGAGAAACAATTTGTTATTATTTAGTTTAACTCACAAGTAAATGGCTAGAACAAAATTACCATTGGCAGGTAATGCTCCAGCACCCACTGACTGTCCTCTGCAGCCTTTTATGCTCCTCTTTTTCACAAAACTGATGATCCTCAGGTGTAGCTAATTAGTGCTCAGATATGGCTGCAGGGAGCTGGCAGGGCAGAACTCCCTCCATCCATCCACTCTCTTCCGCTTATCCGGGGTCGGGTCGCGGGGGTAGCAGCCTAAGTAGGGAGGCCCAGACTTCCCTCTCCCCAGCCACTTGGAGCAGCTCCTCTGGGGGAATCCCAAGGCGTTCCCAGGCCAGCCGAGAAACATAGTCCCTCCAGCGTGTCCTGGGTCTTCCTCTGGGTCTCCTCCCGGTGGGACATGCCCGGAACACCTCACCAGGGAGGCGTCCAGGAGGCATCCTAACCAGATGCCCGAGCCACCTCAACTGGCTCCTCTCGATGTGGAGAAGCAGCGGCTCTACTCCGAGTCCCTCCCGGATGACTGAGCTTCTCACCCTATCTCTAAGGGAGAGTCCAGACACCCTGCGGAGAAAACTCATTTCAGCCGCTTGTATCCGAGATCTTGTTCTTTCGGTCACAACCCAAAGCTCATGACCATAGATGAGGGTGGGAACGTAGATCGATCGGTAAATTGAGAGCTTTGCCTTTTGACTCAGCTCTCTCTTCACCACGACAGACCGGTACAGCGCCCGCTTCACTGCGGATGCTGCACCTATCCGCCTATCGATCTCACGCTCCAGTTTTCCCTCATTCGTGAACAAGATCCCGAGATACTTAAACTCCTCCACTTGGGGCAGGACCTCCTCCCCGACCCGGAGAGGGCATGCTACCCTTTTCCGGCTCAAGACCATGGCCTCGGATTTGGAGGAACTGATCCTCATACCGGCCGCATCACACTCGGCTGCAAACCGCTCCAGTAAAAGTTGTAGATCACGAACTGATGAAGCCAGTAGGACCACATCATCTGCAAAAAACAGAGAAGCGATTGTTTTGCAGTGAAAAATTAAAATAAGCACTGGGTATGATTAAGGACATTAAAATATACTGTATCAAGTTTATAATATACAGTACAATTTAACACATTAATTTGAATATATTAGTAGAATGAAAAAACTAAATTAATTAAGCAATTCATCAATAAAGTTTTAAAAAATAAAGCCTTTTATGACAAATAAAAAGTGTGTTTTAAATTAGAGAACCGGGGTACTACACTATTTGTACAAAAAAGCATTTAAAATGTTTTCAAGATACAAAAAAAAAACAAATGTTACTTCATAACACTTAAACAATAATTGTGGGAAATTTTTTCCCAAAAAAATGACATGGGGACTGCTGGAATCGAACCCACGACTCTGGGATCAGCCGCTTTTTTTTTCCTCTTTCTTCCCCCCTTTCTTCCCCCTCTTCTTCCCCCTTCCCTCCTTTCTTCCCCCCTAAACAGACTATTGTTCCCCAGCTTTGGCGCAAGAGGTGTGCGGATAGGCTGGTATTGTTGTGACGGTGTTGGCTCAGTGGCGCGCGATTGGCTGCAGCGTCCATTGTGAGAATGGAGTGGGGCGAAGCCCATTGGAGGAGAGAGGTGGACTAACGTGAGCTGGGTAGAGCTATCGAGGCATGCTTGTCTGAAAAGGTCCAGATTTCTTTTAAACGAACCGTCCCTCATGAAATTCTGGCTACGCCTCTGACATATGTTGTGACAGTTCTGTGGCACTTCGTTCAGTTACACTGACGTTTTTACCTTGGACAGTCAC
>JBBPBX010054188.1:0-20280 GCA_038048925.1 Garcialebias charrua
TCTGCTGCTCTCCACCCCAGAATGAATGGGTCTACCTCCTGGGTTTGGATGTGGGCTGCCCCATGTAGGGAGCAGGTACATGTCTTGGACCTAGGGGGTATAGAGTGTGCATCGGGATTATGAATGGAGCGTGTCGTTATTGTTTGTCTTTCTGTGACTGAGGGTGAGGATGAGGGTGGGTCTGAATGAGTGTGTCTGTGTATGAATGTTTAAGTGTCAGGCTGGGACTTGGACTGCCCCCTCTCTGACACTTCTGAGGCTACTCAGTGTCGCGCTCCTGCCACGTGGCCCCCTGGTGGGTGTTCCTCTGCCTACGGGCGTGCTTGGGGCCCTCACTATCTGGGGCTGGGCGCTTGGGCGTTTGTCAGCTCGGCCTGGTGGCTGCCTGGTGGGGCTCGGGTCCTCTGGTCCTGTCAGGTCTGGACCTGAGGGATGGGCGTCCCCGGTGCCCGAGCCTCGGTGACCGGCCCTGGGGCTACGTCGGTGCAGCGGGCTCCGGCGGGGGCCTGTGTATTGTCGCTGTTGACCCCGGGGGGTCATTGTGTGTGGTCCCTGGTGGGGTTCGTCCGGTTCTTCCACTTGGTCGGATCTGGGGAGTGGACGAGTGGCTCGTCCTGTTCGGGTGGTCCTGGGGACTCTGGGCTCGGGGTCCTTCCTGGGGTCTTGGGCTTTGATCGCCCCTTCGTCTGTCTCGGGCTTTGGGGGGACGGGTCTCTGATGCTTCACAGTCGCTACTAAATGTTCTATTGGAGGAACCTCATTCACTTATGCATGCTCACAACCACACACAAATGGATGCAGGGATGTATAGTAGATGTATGTAGATGGGTATATAAATGAATATAAATATATATGTATGTATATTGTATATATATTTGTAGGTATGGGTATGTGTATTTATAGAAATATTTGCAAGGTCATGAATATTATCAGTCTTTATGCTTGTATGTTTCGTTGTTGTGTTCTGTCATGTGCTTTGCAGGATTGTGGACGGAGGTTTGGTGTGTTTGCCTTGTGCTCTTTCTGTGGACAATTGTTGTTTTGTTGTTTTGTTTTGTTTTGTTGTCTCACTTTCTCTTTTCTTTCTTTCTCTATTAAAAAAAAAAAAAAAAAAAAAAAAAAAAAAAAAAAAAATAAAAAAAAAAAAAAAAAAAAAAAAAAAAAAAAAATAAAATAAAAAAAAATATTGGAGTGAGAGGATGGCTATAAGGTGTGAAGGGAGGCCATCTATAAATGGAAAAAAAAAAAAATAAAAAAAAATAATAAAAAAAAATAAAATCAAGAATAAATGGTTTGATCTGAAAATGGCTTCAAACAAACGTCTCGCCGCAGCACGGACAGGAGGTGGTCAGGAGATGGTGGACAATAAATGCCACGCTGCAAGATGCCAACATGTTTTGCAGCACAAGCCCCACATCCTTTCTGTGCGATGTTGGAAACAAAAACCCCTGTTCCTGGACTCAGAGTGCACGTGTGTCGCAGAAAGTGGTCCAGACTGGTGGGTCTGCTGGTCTCACTGATCTAGACGCCTGCCCCCCCCCCCGCGCTTCTCCAGCTCGGTTCTTCAGTGCGCGCGGCTCACGGCTCCATCGCCTGCACAACGCGGCGCACGGAGCTGAGGGCGAGGTGATGGAGGCGGAGGAGGGGGGAAGAGGGGGCAGAAGCGCAGGTTCCACTCGGCTCGGAACGGATCGGTACTTTGGGCACTTCTTTTTTATGTGTGGCGAGATGGACGCACGGCGGAGCGCGCGCTCAGCAGCTTCTCTCATGCGCGCTCCTCCTGGTCATCGCGCAGCCACATTCTGCAGGTTATATTTCGAATCAGATATAATAATCTATTGCTCCGATGGTGTTTGGCACAAGATCAGTCTTAATCCGTACTTGTTCTGCGGCGGTGTATGGGGATTTTATGTACCTGGGTGTTAATATGAGGAGCGGCTTTGATGACCAAGGGGAGCGCACGACTCACCTGCGCGACACACCAGACAAATTAAACTTAAAATTATAATTCTAATTCAAACAGAACCTATTGTCAAAAACAATTGTGGTGCGTGACTTTTTTAAACTCAAAATATTTTCTAAATAACGAAATATGAAGTTATTAGTGGAGAAATCCCGTCTGGATGACAGCAGACTGACGCTCCTAAAATATACGACAGGTCCGGACCACTCGTAAATTTTGTTCGTATCTGAAAAAAATCCTAGGATACGAAAACATTGTTGGATGCCACAAATGATCCTAAATCACTCGTACGAACAGTATAAGAACAAATCTGTGCGTACGAACGGTTCGTGCATGAGGCCATGTTTTTTCATCTGTTAGCCTTTTTCTGTTCATTATTGTGTTTTGTCGATTTCCTTGCTGACTTGACAAAAGCCAGTTGGGATATCCACATGTTTGGAGAGATTTGTTGATGTGTTTCTGTTCCTTTTCCTTCCCTTCTGTAACAAATAAAGTCCAGTTGATCTTGTATTGAACGCCTTTTTTTGATTTGATCATGTCCTGGACGACTGAGAATCTTCACCAGCAGACTTTACCAAAGAGACTGATGATGACATTGGAGCACACCCTCTGGTTCCTCCTTTTGAAGAGGGGAACCATGTGTTCTCCTCTTCTTAGACATAATGAACTTTTAGGTTGCACCACTCGGATTTTGGAGCAGCTCTGTTACTTTTGTTTGGAAATTTTGCTTTTGGAAAATTCCTTTTTTCTGGATGTAAATCCCATTTTTTATGGATGATTGTTTCCTCTGGTGTCAGATGCTGTGCAGCTGGAAGGATTTTTACTGAAACCTTTTTTTTTAAAGTTTTGGACATTTGTTATGATGTGTAATCTCAGCTACAGCCCCAAATCTCAAATGAGTTGAAAAGGAGGCGCCATGGATGCATTCCTGTCTCCTTGCCGGCTGTGACCACTGAGATCCTGGAACTAGCAGGAAACATGGCTCGTGACGGCAGAAGGACCAGGATTGTCCCCAGGCACTGACTGTCCACAGTGACGAGGAGATCGGCAGGTTGCTGCTGGGAGTGGCGGCCATCGCTCTGGGAGGAGTTCTGCCTGGTGTTCTGGCGGTCCTGCTGCCCAGGAGGACCGAGAGGCCTGCTGAGTCTGGGTGGACGGATCGGACACTTAAGATCTGCTGTGGGACGGACCTTTACAAGAGATCCTTCCTGCCCACAGCCATCAGTATAGAACATCTCTTAATGAAACAAACATAACGAATTACATTTAATTTCCCTTTGGGATTAATGAAGTAATTTTGAATTGAATTTGATTCAGCTCAGCCGTGAATAATTTTTTCTCCACTGTTTAGATGTTCCGTTTCAGCTGATCCCTTCAGGTTTAACACACACAGACACTTACATGTTTATCGCTGCCATGCAGTTACACTGACAGATCCACAGCAGACAGTTCGGCTGCTGAAGCTTCAGTTTGTTTTCAGCTGAACCCGTCTGCGAAGAGCTTTCCGTCACAGAGACCCACCGACTCACAACCTCCATCTTGGCGTTGATTTCCCCAGAGGTCCACCCTTTTTATTCCCGCTCTCTCGCTTCCATGTAAAAGCACTAGACGGGATTTCTTTAAACGCGCAGCTCTCTGCAATTTCACACAAAAATTATTTTACAGGCGTATCAAAGATGCTGTTTTGCATGAAAAGCCGCCTTCCTCCGAGAGGTGACGAGGTCGACTCCGGTACTTTATGTTTCGGGTACAGGCGGGACTATTACGGCTCATCGGTTCTGGTGATAAAGCAGCTGCAGTTTGGTATTTTTAGCAGGATGATTCACTCAAAAAACGAGAGCTCGGTGTGGTAAATACTGACCCCGGCCTCAAGAGACTCATCGCCGTTATGAAATTTGTCTTTAAATACCACTCGGCTGACTGCCGGCGTTCGAAATGAGCTCTTCCGTATTTTTTTCCTGTCTCTTCTGCCAGTTTGTTTCCATCTGAAGACACGGAAAGATGCAAAGTAGTTAAAGGTAGAAAGTCTTGTTTATATTTAAGAGACCTGAACAGAAAATATTGTTTTCCAGCTAAACAAGAAGCTATATCATTCATAAACCACAATAGTGGCAGTATTATGGCATGGGCCTGTTTTGAGATCTAAAAATTGAAATATTGCATATAGTGAAAAAAAATTACAGACACCTGTTTGAAGAGAGAGTATAAGCACTAAAAACACCCTAATCTGCTAATATAGTTTATAAAACATGACCGTGACAGTATCATGGTATGGGCTTCTTTTGCATTCAAATACTGAGTTTATAATTCTACTAGAGAACTGTGAAATAAAAATGTTAAAAGGCACAGTCTTGTGTTTAACAAAAGCACCAAACTCTTCTAATTTTTTTAAAACATGGTGGTGGCATTATTATGGCACGGGACTGTTTTGGGGATCTTTAAAACCAAAATGGCGCATTTTGAGTTGCACCAGAGTACAGTGAAAAGAAAATTTCAGTGCACCTGTTTCGGACAAACATGGGCATGTGTACAAAGAAAATAAACTATTTTGTTTGTCCCATCTACTGTACAGTATAAAGCATGACGCTGGCAGTATTATTATGTATGTATAATAGGAAATGGGCACAGCTAACCAAAATGATATCCTTGCTAACCTGTATTCTGCTAACTAAAAAAATGTTAATTCAGTTCAATTCAGTTTATTTAAATTGTGCCAAGTCATAACAAAGTCATTTCCGGGCACTGAACAAATACATTCACATACTGTACATACAAACTTCACTTAGTGAAAGTTCTCTATCTGATCAAAAACAAAGGAGACAGTGGAAAGGAAAAACTCCCTTTAAACAGGAAGAACTCTCCAGCAGAACCAGGCTCAGCACAAGCGGCCATCTGCTTCGACCGGCTGGACTTCACCAAGGCTAAACCGCCCAGACGACTCAGTCAGGCAGCATCGCACATCTTCCTCTCCTTCCAGGTGAAGCTGCGTCGACCAATCGCGTCTGGTCACGTGTACACGGTCAACCAATAGCACGCCTTACAGACTCTTTGAGACACGCCCACAACAGACAGGACCAAGCTTGTGATTTTGTTTGTGCACACGTGGGCAAAACCCAACTAAGCAGAAGCTAAGTCCAGTAACGGTTTCCAAAGTTAGCAAAAATGCTAATCCACAATTTTTTTTTAACTACAAGGCGCACCGGATCTTAAGGTGCAACATCAATGAACGGATCTGTTTTCATACATAAGGGTCAGTGTTGATTTTTGAGAAAATAATTAGCCTTATAGTCCGAAAAATACAGTAATTGTTATGTCTTTTCCAAACTGTTAAATGCTGTACAGGTAGTCCTCGACTTACGACGGCCTCGACTTACGACGTTTCGCGGTTACGAACGCCCTCCCATTGAAAAAGCATTGTTTTGAGTTACACGGTTTATGCGCCTTTACACAAAAAATACGATACCGAAACTCAGCGGAGGCGGAAATTTACAGGAGGGAGAGTGAACCTAAAGCCTGAAATACACCTGAGCGTCCTCAGGTACGCCACTCTACGCGCGCATTTTGTGCGCATGTGTTTTGCTGCTATACTTCAGAAACTATCAGCTTTCAAACGCTCGCGTTCTCCTTGTTGTAATATGAGCAGCTGCGCACGGAGGGGACTCAACTGAGCTCGCTGATTGGTCACTTGCTGACACGCCTACTGAAATGATTGACAGCTTTCAGTCAGCTCATGTAGCTCGCTGAAGACCGCGGCGGTGTTCTGATGCGGTGTTTCTACTATATATGTTATAAAAAGTTCTCTCAGAAATAAAAATAATAACAGGGAGTGCTTTTCCTGCAGCACACAGCCCACCAGGGATATTTAAAACATCGCGCACCCAGGTAGGACCTGAATTCATTCATTTCATTCATGGAGTGAACGGAGGAAGAAGTGATTACTTGACTTTAGGCAAAAAAACAAAAGAAAAGGCCCGATCAGCGATAAAAAAGAGGAATTTAATTCATTTGTGTAACATACAAAACAGTCCGGCGCCGGGGAAGTTTATGGTCAGACACCGCGCATTGTGCACGCGGACGTAAAAAAAAAGCTTTGCGCGTACGTGCCCTGAGGGGCTACGCGGGGCTACGCTTTTGTCTTGACGTACGTACGTTGCGTATAGGCGTATCGTGAGAACGCTCGAGTGTATCTCGGCCTTTAGTGGCCACGGGCGGAGGATTACAGCTGAAAATTACAGGAGACCTCATTGTTTACAGGCAGACCGAGGCAGAGGAGGGAGGGGCTAACATGCTAACATACCTTACTGTAAAACTCTGGACCGCACGTGGAAAAGTACAGGAGACCTTTGTTTGGACCTGAGGTTTACGAGGCAGAGAGGCTACAGCTTAGCAACGAGCTAACATGCTAACAGGCGGAGGAAGGCTTCACCAGCTCCCAGTAAGTTAATGATTCTTTTTTCCCCTTCATTATGGCTCCAAATGTATGGAGCTAACATGCTAACAGGCCTTACTGTAAACAGTCTGGACCGCGCGAACTTCAAGCAACCTCAGATGTTAGAGGGACACAGAGCTAACATGCTAACAGGCGGAGGAAGTCTTCACCAGCTCCCAGTAGGTTATTAACTTTTTTCCCTTCATTATGGCTCCGAATGTATGTGTTTTTTTGATAATTATGTAGGGTACTGTGTTAGGATAGGCTAAATGCTCGGTAAAATACAGTACTGTACGTATGAGGTGCCGTTTGGACGCATTTTCCGACGATCTTCAAGTTACGACGCAGCGTAGGAACGGATCTCCGTCGTAAGTCGAGGACTACCTGTATTTATTTAAAGCCTTTTTTCGAATAAAAGCGTAAAGTGTTTCCACTTCAACCTCAAATCGAAGCTTTAAGACCTGCTGGAGTCGAATCAGCTTTTTAATGACGCATAAGTGAGACGCTGCAAGGTTTCAACCAAGTTAGGAGCGATTTGAAGCAGAACAGAGGGAGGATTTAACACAAGCAAATTCAGTGTTTCCAATTACCGCTCGGCTGCTTTCAGAAGAGCTGAACATTAAATATTGATCCGTTCATCACCGCTCACACTCATTTTTGTCTTCAGTGGGAATTTTCACCCACACCATTTCTTTTTTTACATTAGTCTCATTAGACACAACACTGAAAGTTCAATTAAAGGCGGAACACGATGAGCTGCCAATAAAAGATGATTACTGTGCATAAAGGCACAAGGGGTTAAATATTTATTCATTAATCAAGGTTAAGCAAAGCTCCTCTGTTCTAATAGTTCCCCTTTTATAAAGTTATTTTTAGCACGTCTAAGGGTGGATTCAAAATGTTTGCTGAAAATTTGAATTTTGTGTGAGCCTTAAAAAATCCCAGAAAAAATAAAAGCACAGAAATGTTGCCACATATCCAGATGTTCTCCAATAATCTCTTCAGAAGTGGCTGTGCAAGACTACCACCATGTGGTCATGAAACATTAACGCACCGTGTCACAACAAAAAGGCATTTTTACACACTGCCTCTTTTATTCCCATCCTGTCAAACTTCTCACAATAAAAATAAATAAAAAATCAGCTGGGAAAACAAAAGTTTACAAAAGATTTACAGATTTCAGAATAAGACGTTTGTTGTGTGTTTTTAATGATGTCAACGGGACTGAAAACCAATCGCTGATAAGAAATTAAATGACTAGACATTGCATTTCCTGCAAAAATGCAGTGTGAACGCTAGAACATGCTGAAAAACAGCTAGTTAGCTGAAAAAAACCAAATGAAATGTAGCTGAAATGGAAGAACAATCCTAAATTGGCAGAAGAAAGCAGAAAACAACACATTTTCTGATTTAGGTTTAAATTGCTGGGTTTCAGATGACGTAGCAGTGACGTCACAGAATGCAGATGCGGGGCAAGAAGTAAACGCAGCCGTTTCCTTCTGTTGCTGATTCAGCATCAACATGCCTAAATTCTGTGCCGTTTACGGTTGTTGCAACCGCTCTAATCGAGAGATAGATAAAAGTTATTTTCGTGTTCCGAAAGTAGTATGCTACAAGGGGATTAATTTAAAAAAACTTACAGAAAAAAGACGACAAACGTGGATTACAACCTACGGCTAAAAACAGGAGGTGCAGAAACTGACGAGAGTCTGCAGCGACCACTTTGTAACAGGTAAGGGTCGTATCGTTTAAATCATATTTTCAGATATTTTATTGGACAGTAACTAGAAAGACAGGTAAGATATGTTATGCCCTAGCTTGTGTAGTGGTTCAACACTTGGTTGTTCCCAGAAAAAATCCGATTAGAATGCTAATGTTGTTAGCGGTTAGCTTAGTGCTAGGAAAGGCATTTACGTGTTTTACTTTAAAGTGGTGTCTTATATTTAGGTTGTCCGAGTGCAGCAGGTGATGTACATTCCCAAGACTGGGCCCCCACTGTTAACCTGGGGTACCAAAGAAGTAACGAGTGGCCACAAACAGAAGCATCCCTCCGGCGCAGGGAAAGAGCTAAGGCCTGGAAGCTTCTCTGCACTGAGGAGGCCAACAGTCTGGAAGATGAGCTCTGTGAAGAAAGCTTACCAGCCCCTGAAAACGAACGATTCAAAGGTAAAATAATAATAAATAAAAATACTATTTATTTATTTATAGAATTTCTGAACGTAATTTTTAATAATTAAATATTTGCAGATGCAGAATGCCAGACGGATCTAAGCATGGTTGACCTCACAAAGCTGGAGGATGCAGTGAAAGGCTACACAACTGAGATCTGCGACCTTAAGGAAAAAGTCTCAGTGACTAAATTTACTCCTGAAACCTTCCAGAACAACGATAAAACAAAGTTTTATACGGGACTGCCCAACTTTTTAGTTTTGATGCAAATTTTTCAGCTCTGTGAACCTTATACATCAGCATGTCATCACTGTCAGCACTCTCCAAATTTGAGCAATTTATTATGATACTTATGCATCTCAGATTACATCTGCAGCTTCAAGACCTTGCCTATAGATTTAATGTGTCAAAAGCCACTGTGTCTCGAATTTGTTTTAGAACGATTCATGTTCTCCATGAAAGATTACAATTCTTAATAGAGTGGCCTGAGCGACAAGTAATTCAATCAACTATATTTATATAAATATTTTAAGTTTAAATGATTATACATGTATTTATCATTTAAAGTAAATCAAAAGTAAATTAAATCACTAATACTGTTACAGACCATATTTGTACATGTTAATTGTTCATGAAGACAAAAAAAAAATTTACCCAATAAGGTTGAATATTTTTAATTTATTCAATGAACTCCATAACCAATCTTTGTGAATATTGGTCAGTTAAAATGACATGAGTTTTGCTATTGAAATAAAAACATTTTTCTGAAGTAGACTCATTTTGCAACATTTGTGACATATGACATTTGTATGTGCTGTTATTTAACATATTAGAACACCTTTGAAATTCACAAGCTAATCTCATATTGATTTAAATATATCATTTGATTTAACATACTTAACTTTTCAATTAAGATTATTGTAAATAAGATTATTGTAAATAAAAAACAGCTGTCATGACATGTAACAACATCACATGACCCTTCTGCAGAGTGCTTGCTACAGGTGTAGCTGAAACATGTTATGGTAGTGACAAATGTTTTTGGGGAAAAAAAGAGCAACTGTTTAAATTTGTATAAACTTTTCAAACTCCTTTCATCAACTACTCCAAATAACATTCTTGATTCTTAGATTGGTTAGTCACGTGTGGATTTCTGTCCCAGGATTTCAGGTAGGATGCAATGTGTAAAATAGTGCTGAATTTTGGGAACTGCTGTTTCCCACAGCTGGTCATCTGGCAGAATTCTTTCCACATAAATATCATTTTCACTCCATACTACAAAATCACAATATTGTACATCCACAATGTGAATCTGATCCTGGAGCTGATGGTAATAAGGATGGTTCCTATCCAGTTGTACAGAATCTCCAACCTTGACGAGACGACGAGACAAAAACCAGGCTGTCCAGCACACATCCTCAGACCGACTTCATGCTGTTTGCTCTGTGGGCACTGAAGGACAAGACAATGAAACTTAGACATAAAAAATAAATACGGTAGTCTCCAAAACATTTCAATATGATACTTTTTTAAAGATTGTGTTTCACTCATTTCACTATCCAACACCAATGTTAGAAAATGAGACTATATTTATGTCTCTGTCAACCAGGTGTGTTCCACAGGTAAGAATGTATTAATCTGGACTAAGTTTTAAAAGGTGATGGAAAGGTCACACATTTTTTAACTGGAAACAAGGCAACATCCCACAAACTGCAAGACCATCCCCAAAACTACAGCTACATGCTGTGAAATATGCAAACAACAAAGATTTGAGTAAAAAATTATAGTTGTAACATTCATACTGTGAGGTGCGCAAAGTCTGCAGTGCAGTACCCTAATGCATGCTCAATAATCCAGGTAGAAAAATCTAAAAAAGCTAAGTCTGCAGTGCAGTAGTCCAAACCTTTTGAGAAATAAATTTTACCTTGATTTCACACACCCTGGCTCCATGACAGTCACATTAACATCAAAAGGGCTAAATAGTACCAGGAAATGCAGAAAAAGCTGAAAGGAGCTTAACAAGCTGAAATTAACACAAGTTAATTAGGCTGAAAGTTGCAGAAATGACTACAAAAAACATGAAATTATCTGAAAACAGCTGAAATTAGCTAAAAAAAAACACTGAAAAAGTAGAACAAGCTTAAATTAGCAGAAGAAAGCAGAAATAACATGTTTGCCAAATTAGGCTGTAAAAAGCAGAAATGAGCAGAAAAGTGGAAATTATCTGAAAAAGCTGAAATTAGCAAAAACTGTTGAAAAGTAGCTAAAAAGGCAGAAAGAAGCTTAAATTACCAGAAGTGGAGAGAGCACATTTTTGCTGAATTAGACTGAAAGGTGTTGAAATGAGCTTAAAAAAGTGTAATTACCCCCAAAAAGCTGAAATTAGCATAAAACAGCGAAATAGTAGCTGAAAGTAGCATAAATAGGCTGAAAACGGCATACGTTGAAATCAGCAGAAAGAAGATAAAAGCACAAAAATGTAGCTAGCAGAAAGAATCTGAAAGGAGCACAAAACAGCTGAAATGAGCTGAAAGTGGCTGAAAATTAAGACAAAAATATTGCCATTATTCAACATACTCTACTGTATACTGAAAGCTGGATTTTGGAAATAATTTATTTTAGGCATGAAAACTAATAAAAACGAAGAAAAAGCATTTGATCTGAATTTAAAATGTTTTCAGTCCCATTAACTGTAAAAGAGCAACCTCTAAACCAGAATAAGTCATTTAGTGCTTTAGTGGAAACTTCGAACACAAGTTCCTCAATATAAATTAACTTGATATTTTTAAAGGAGGGACAGTTCATATTAATAAACGAAAGAAAAAAAAAATATTTAAATTCAGGATTTATTACAGGCACTGACAGCAAAACTCTGATTATGGAATAATGATAAAATAAATCTGTGCAAACCAATGTCTACGAAACAAAAACACAAGAGGCGCTGGAAGAAATGAATTTACAGCCGATCACATAAAAACAATTCACAAACCTACAAAGTAATAAATAGCAGGATTTTTTTTTTTTTTTTTTACACATTTCCAACAGTTGTAGTGCTTAAGTTTCCGGACAGCAGAATTTAACTTAACTGTAAACGAGGCTGAATGAAAACTTTTCATTTAGCAGGAAAAACGGATGTTAAGACAATACGCCTCATTCTGTGTCCGATCCTGATTTAGCTCAAACAAGGTGCTCGATTACATCAGCATCAACGATTTGCATTCACATTATCCAGATCATAAAAGTCTTCTCAGTAGAGTTACACCCAACGCCGTATTTTAAATTAAAATTAGTCAAAAATTGAAAAGTTTACAGAGTAAAAATCAACTTCAACTCACAGTGACTGAAATTAATTTTGTCCAAAATTGCTACAAAAGATAAAAAAGAAATCTCATGGAGTAATAAATTAATCTTTCTTTAGTGGCATATTAACATTTATAACAATAACTAAGGGCTGCAAGTATTTGTTAATTCATATGTTTGAAATGGAAAAAACTCAGCTTTAAAAGAAAGTGCACCATTGAAAGAACATAGCTAAAGCTTCAGCTAAAAACTTGCTAATAGCTAAACTTTGTTAACTAAATCCGAAAGATGGCTACCGTTAGTTGATAAGCATTATAATCTGGCTAGTTTTGTTAAATCTTAAAAATGTTGATTTAGAAACAAAAATGTTTTACTGTTTAATCCCCAATAAATAAACAAATGTGACTGATTAGCATTACATGCTAATTTGAAAGTAAAAACAAAACACATTCTGCAAGCTAGCTGATTAAAGCTAGTTAGCATGGTTCCTATTAATTTACTTTTAAAGATTCAAATTTATTAGTATTGTGAATGTTTTAAACCCATGTCTACTTTTATTATAAATGGAAAAAAAGAAGAAACAAAAACTTTGGCTAAACTTGTTTAGCAAATGCTAACAAAGCTAGCTTAGCGGGATTGCAGAAGTTCCGTTTCGTCCTTAAAACAGTGACTTTTTCACATTTTGAGCAACCTTTAATTCACACATCTCATTGTGTCAAATACGTATGATTAAAATACTTTGTATATTTTAAAGTTGTCTGAAATGTTTAGCAGCTTAGCTTACGAGCCCGTCAATTTAAAGCGCGTCTCCAAAACAGTACGAAATGTAGGAACAGTGCTGTGCATTTCAGCTGTGATACATGATGCTACGATATGGGTTAGCAGTTGATTAAAAAATTTCAACTTGAGAAAAAGCACAAAAAGTGATGAAGAAAATGTGTAAACAAAGCACAGGTTAGCTCATGAGAGGACTTTTACTGTTAGCTCATCTAATGCGTTTGGCATTAACAACTTAAATGCAAGTTTTCAGTCGTCGCCTGGTCCAGGATAACGGAGTACACACACATACAGACATGTATACCTGAAATGATCTGTACAATAAAGCAGGAAGACAACATACCACACATTGTATCAACACACAGGATAAACTCACAGATACTGCTAAGGATGGAAGAAAGAATGTTTACATCTAGTCTGAGGACACTTTAACAGACTTAGCTTTGATGAACATTTCATGTAGAGAAGCTCATCATGTGAGCAAAGCTCTTTTTTTTGTCCCTTTGCAGCAGCATTGGCAATAGTCACCATAAGAAAAGATCTATTCTCGTTGAATGTGCAGGAGAGACGCCTGGATCAATGTTTCATTTTTTTCTGTGTCTCAGTAGTCTTATAGTCACTGGAGAGTCAAAACAGATTCCACAAAGTTTTCAGCGATGCGTCTTGACCTAAAATATCAGTAGCCGCATTCACCTGGATGTACTGACCGTATCAAGTTTGGTGTACCAGACACACATCCCTGTGGAACACCAAATTGCTCTCAGGTATTGTTTAGCCAAAAATGAACACTCTCATACCACGTCTTTGGATTCTCAAATCAACTCTTCAATAATTACTTATGAATCAACACACGTTGACGTTTGCCAGGAGATAATACTTGATTTTTACGGATGTATGTGGGATCTGCGTTCAGTTAATTCCATCATCCAGAGGTGTCTTTGGCTTCCCAAACTTTTACCGTGCGGTCACTATAAACACAAAGAAAAAGGTAATCAACATTAGTAAGAGGTACAAACAGTGTGTCAAGCATCGCCACGTTCAGAATCAGGTAAATTGCTGTTGCGACTCACTCAGAAGCGGTGAACAGTTGGTTACTGTTGGTTGCCAAACCATTGATGGGACTGCTGTGCCCCTGGACCTCTCCAAGAGGCGTGAGGGAGTCGGTGTGCCAAAGGCGAAGCATCCCTCCTCTGCTCCCAGTGAGGAGCACCGGGGAGCCTGGCACCACTCCCAGAGCACTAACCCAGTCTGTTTGGGCACTGACCAACTGCTCGAAAACAAAACAACGCAAGAGTTTTTTTCTGCAATGCTCAGATCATTTCTAATTCAGGGTTAAAAGCTTGTGTTACCAGTTTACCTGTAATAACCTTTTACTGGCCATGTCCCACTTTTTAATACTAAAATCTCTGGAGCTGCTGTAGAAAACGTTTTCGTGCACAGCCAGGCACTCCACGCTGTCCTGGTGTGCTGGGTCGAACGTGTGGCTGGAGCTGATGCTTCCCTGAGCACCGTCTGCCACTTCAAACATCTGAAAAACAAAAAAGAAATAAACATTTAACCAAACATAAGAGGTTTAACGGTGAGCGCAAGTCATGGTTTGGTATATGGGTTTGCTACAACAAGAAAAAAAAAAAAAGAAAACACATGCCAGACACTTGCTTTGTGGTATGTTAAAACAAAACTGCAGTTTGTGGGTGTGTTTCCACCAACAGACTGATCGACTCACTCGATTAGTTTTACTTTCCAGTCAGTGTTGGACAAACATTTGGGCAGACACAAACAGTGGGGGCTAAAAAAACAAGCAAGCAAATTATGAAAAAAGACAAGCTAGCTCCTCAGACTAAGTAAAAACGTGATATGCTATTATCACGGTTTTACTACATATCACATTTTTACTACATAATATCATGTTTTTACTACATACGTATAACATTTTTACTACATAATATCACGTTTTTACTACATACGTATAACATTTTTACTACATAATATCACGTTTTTGTCACCGATTCTGTTCATAACTTTTATGGACAGAATTTCTAGGCGCAGCCAAGGTGTTGAGAGGATCCGTTTTGGTGACCTTAGAATCGCTTCTCTGTTTTTTGCAGATGATGTGGTCCTACTGGCTTCATCAGTTCGTGATTTACAACTTTCACTGGAGCGGTTTGCAGCCGAGTGTGATGCGGCCGGGATGAGGATCAGTTCCTCCAAATCCGAGGCCATGGTCTTGAGCCGGAAAAGGGTAGCATGCCCTCTCCGGGTCGGGGAGGAGGTCCTGCCCCAAGTGGAGGAGTTTAAGTATCTCGGGATCTTGTTCACGAATGAGGGAAAACTGGAGCGTGAGATCGATAGGCGGATAGGTGCAGCGTCCGCAGTGAAGCGGGCGCTGTACCGGTCTGTCGTGGTGAAGAGAGAGCTGAGTCAAAAGGCAAAGCTCTCAATTTACCGATCGATCTACGTTCCCACCCTCATCTATGGTCATGAGCTTTGGGTTATGACCGAAAGAACAAGATCTCGGATACAAGCGGCTGAAATGAGTTTTCTCCGCAGGGTGGCTGGACTCTCCCTTAGAGATAGGGTGAGAAGCTCAGTCATCCGGGAGGGACTCGGAGTAGAGCCGCTGCTTCTCCACATCGAGAGGAGCCAGTTGAGGTGGCTCGGGCATCTGGTTAGGATGCCTCCTGGACGCCTCCCTGGTGAGGTGTTCCGGGCACGTCCCACCGGGAGGAGACCCAGAGGAAGACCCAGGACGCGCTGGAGGGACTATGTTTCTCGGCTGGCCTGGGAACGCCTTGGGATTCCCCCGGAGGAACTGCTCCAAGTGGCTGGGGAGAGGGAAGTCTGGGCCTCCCTACTTAGGCTGCTACCCCCGCGACCCGACCCCGGATAAGCGGAAGAAGATGGATGGATGGATGGATGGATGGAATATCACGTTTTTACTACATAATGTAAAATTATTACTACATACGTATCATGTTTTTAGTACATAATATCACATTTTTACTACATAATATCACATTTTTACTACATAATATCACGTTTTTACTACATACGCATCACGTTTTTACTACAAAATATCAAGTTTTTACTACATAATATCACGTTTTTACTACATAATATCACATTATTACTACATACGTATCACGTTTTTACTACATAAGATCACATTTTTACTACCGTACATAATATCACGCTTTTACTACATATCACGTTTTTACTACATAATATCACGTTTTTACTACATAATATCACGTTATTACTACATATGTATCATGTTTTTACTACATACGTATCACGTTTTTACTACATACGTATCACGTTTTTACTACAAAATATCACGTTTTTACTACATAATATCACGTTTTTACTACATAATATCACGTTTTTACTACATAATATCACGTTTTTACTACATATCACTACATACGTATCATGTTTTTACTACATACGTATCATGTTTTTACTACATACGTATCACGTTTTTACTACATACGTATCACGTTTTTACTACATACGTATCACGTTTTTACTACATACGTATCACGTTTTTACTACATACGTATCACGTTTTTACTACATAATATCACGTTTTTACTACATAATATCACGTTTTTACTACATAATATCGTGTTTTTACTACATACGTATCACGTTTTTACTACATAAGCTCAAAAAATATTATTTCATGGATGACCCTTGAGAGGCTAACGCACTCATTGTCTGGTACCAGTGTTGGTCAGAGACGTGTATCGTGATGGTTTAGCTCCACCCCTTCCATCTACCCAAGCTGTTCCTTTTCCACGTGCACAGCCATATTTGTGTTTACCAGTTCTTACTTTAATATGATGGTCTTTGGAGCCAGTGAGCACAACGTCCTGCCCGTGGCCCAACTTTGCAACAGCTAGGCACACGACAGGTCCCAAATGACCAGTCAACTTTCCCGTTGACACAAACCTAACAAACAAATAAACAGTCACGCATTTTAAAGTTTGTACTGTGACTAATGGTTTGCTAGACTTAAATTCCAGCGTACTTGCGGAGGTCCCACATGCGCACTGCGTTGCTAGCAGCGGCGTACAAGAAGGAGCCGGATGAATCGAGGGCGATTTGGTTGATCTGACTCTCCCCTGGCGGGATGGATAAACTCCTGACAGAGGAGCACGAGTCCCCCGAGCTCACTTGACCCGATGATCTGACAAACACAACAAAAACCTCAATGAAGGATCCTTATAGTGGATTAAATGTACCTCAGCATGTTGGATGTACAGGTATGTGCACTTACGTCAGTGTGCGGATGCATTTGGCTGAGTCTCGTATGTCCCAGACTTTGATATAAGCAGTGGAAACTGTGAAGACCAGGCTGGATGTGTACCTAAAATAAAACCATTGACATAATAAATCAAAAGAACATTCACCAACTTTAATACTGTTGGCTTACAGGGGTTACACATCAGTGGATGAAAATAGTTACATGTATTTGAGTAACAGGTTACCGGTATATAATACAGTATGTGCAAATTAACAACACAAAGTCACAAATTGAAACTATAAAATGTGGTCTTCCTCAAGGCTCAGTTCTAGAACCTAAATCATTTATACTTTATTTAAATGATATTTTTACAGTATCCATTATTTTGAAATGTATAATGTTTGCTGACGATACAAACTTTTTCCTTTCTGGAAAGACTATGGATGAACTAATACAAATAGCAGAAAAAGAGGTAGCTGAGTTTAAAAAAAAAGTGGTTTGATTATAATAAAGCTATCTTTGAAAAAAACAAAAAAACAACTACAACTAAATTTATGGTATTTTCATGTACGGTAATCGGATTTACAATAATGTAAAATTACATATAAAAGGAGTTGAAATCAATACTCAGTAGTTTATGAGACACAATTTTTAGGTATCATTCTGGATAGCAAACTTAGTTGGAAGCCTCATATTGAATATATTAGAAATAAAATTGCAAAAACTATTGGAATATTGTTTAAAATAAAATATTTAATAAATGTAAAAGGCTTGCATATTATACAGGTAGTCCCCGACTTACGAGCGCTCTTACCTACGAGGTTCCGGACTTACGAGCTGGCGAACAAGCAGTAAATTTGTAAAGAACATACAAAAAAATACAGCACTTTCATGTGTTTTAGATGAAAATGTGTTAGCTAACCGTTTGGAAACAAGTTTCTGAGCATGTTTATGAACTAGTATGAACATTTGTGATGAAAAACGAGTGTTCGTAGTAGCGCTAGCATACATTTTCCGACTTACGACCGAAAATCTGGACTTACGAGAACACGCGTTTCGTGTTCCGACGTAAGAATTTTCGTCTTACGGGCGACTCGTAGGAACGGAACTCGCTCGTAAGTCGGGGACTACCTGTATACTCTTCCATGATTATGCCCTACTTGTCTTATTGTTCAGAAATATGGGGAAATGCAAACAAATTAACTATTGACATATAAATAAAGTTACCCAAAAAAAAAAGCAATTTGGCTTATTAATAAAGTGGGATACAGTACAGTACAGTATTGTGAACCAACTAAAAAACTTTTTATTCAAAGTAATACTTAAAATTTTCATTTCATCGTTTAAATAAAAATACTGGAAATAATGCATAAAGCACTGAATAAAAGTCTTCCTTATGGAATTCAGAAAAGTTAAGAGAGAGTAAATATAATTTACGAGGTTTGTTAATATTTGAACAAGCTAAAGAGAAAAGTAAAGTAAAATCTAGATGTATTTCAGTTGTTGGTGTGAAACTGTGGAATGAACTGAATGATGATCTCAACTTATGTGCTTTTTTTTGGTGAGCTTTAAAAGAGCCTTAAAATGTAAAATTTGTAAAAGCTTATACTGTTATGTAGATGTATATATGTATTGTGTAACCATGTACTGTATGTATATAATGTAAGTGTATGTATCATATACAGTACATGCATATTTAAATATATGGTAAATGTCTGTATGTGTACTTATGTACTGTACATATGAGAACAGTAGATAGCTGTCATTATGTAGACTGATGAGTCTATAGGGTAGGCAAGTATAAGCCTTGACTTTAGCCTATTACTTTTTTGGTAAATAATTGATTTACCATTATATATTGTTTTCCTGTTTTTGTAATGTTTTTAATCTACCAAAAATAAAATTGTTTAGTTAATATTGTTGCTGAATACAGACACTGGATCGCACCTGACTGAGACAACACTACTGGGATGATCTGCTAGAGACATGATCTCCTGTCCCGTCACCAAGTTCCACACCTTACAGGTACGATCTGAAACAAAAATGTATGTTTCATCCATAAAAAATAATTAAAAAAAGGACAGAGAAACCAAACATTCCTTTAAGGCGGTGCGGTTAGAACAGGTTTTACCTTTGGACCCTGTGAAGAGAAGGTCATCGGTGGCGTCTACGCAAAGAACCGGTTTCGTGTGACCTTCGGCTACGTGGACGCATTGAATTTTGGCGCCACGGCTGTTTTTTGGAGCTGCTACAGGATTGATCACACCTCTACAGTACACAGAACACAATTTTACACAATGTTGCAACTTACCAAACAGCCTTTTGTAAAAAAAAAAAAAATTTTTTAATCTAAAACCCCTTTAGTATTTACATAAACCAGCTTAGATACGACTTATTAGATTATTAACAAAACAAAAGTATTAGTGTGTTTGTTTGTAGCCAACAGTTTAAACACAGCTAATATGACATCAAAATGGTGTGGCACATTATTCGGTAGTTTAAGAAAATGTAGCAATAAAAAGAAGTGGTGAATTACCTGTGCCCTTCAAATACAGGCGATTCCTCCAACCTGAGAACGAACAAAACACAGAGATAAGAGATTTAAGTCAAAAAGACAGAATCGCCAGCCTTAAAATTTAGACAAAGCTGAAATTAAATGTCTTGAGTTGAACAAAGACAATTCTAAATTGCTATAAAAAACATAAAAAAACACAACTCTATTTGAAATAAAATTAGCTTTAATATATAAAATCTGATATGATCAGTATGTAAGATGACATCTGAAAGTAAATAAAATGTGGTTAAAATCAATATCAGTGATGATAAGATCAAATGCAATGAGCTGTGACCAGATACTAAACAATGTAAAACAACAAAACCGTACAATAACATACAATACGATTCAACACTGTACAATACAGTATGACACTGTACAATATAATACTGTACGATAAAGTACAATAACATACTGTACAATACAATACAGCATGATATGATACAGTGCAATATGATTCAAAACTGTACGATACCATATGATACTGTACAGAACAATACTGTTTTGATACAATATGATTAAACATTACAAACTACTGTACAATACAGAATGACACTGTACAATATAATACTGTACAATAAAGTACAATAACATACTGTACAATACAATACAGCATGATACAATACAGCATGATACATTACAGTGCAATACAATTCAAAACAGTATGATACCATGTGATACTGTACAGAACGATACTGTTTTGATATGATATCATACAATAAAATACTGTACAATATGATACAACACAATTCAACACTGTACGATACAGTATGACACTGTACAATAAAGTACAATAACATACTGTACGATACAATACAGCATGATACGATACAGTGGGA
>JBBPBX010054189.1:0-23563 GCA_038048925.1 Garcialebias charrua
GTGTTCGCCGCATGTTTCAGAATTTTGGAAAGTTAATTTGTAGCGTCTGAGTTGTTTTAAGAGTCTATAAAGTTGTGGTCTGTTGTGCGAGCTAACGTTAGAGCTACGTGTCCAAGTACACGTTTGTTTATGAGCTGTGATTGGATGAAACGAGAGCTGGGAGCTGTCAATCACTCGTAGCGAACGCTGATTCGCTGTAGTGGGAACGCACGCCGTTGCGACCAACCCACTTTGTCGTCATTTCCGGTACTTCATTGGTCGAAGGTTAGAAAACTACATTTACCATGGTTGCTTGGGAAAAGGACTACAAGCACTGTGATTGATTGGTTGACGTCACGTATCTGTGTAGCGAGCTCCGCCTCGCTCAGCACAGCAGAGCTGGTGACGCGCTGCGTCGACCCGCCTATTTGTGTCGTCATTTCCTGGTGCACTTTGAGTGACGAACAGTCACGTTCACAAAAAACATCATAAAAAGTCAGCATTTTATGGTGAGTTACCAGCTTTTAATTTTGTTCTGTACACAAACAATAGCTCCTGTTTATTTTAAATAAAATATTTAGAATAACAGAGGTACGGACAAACATTTTTGCTTATTTTAAATAAAAAATTGTTTAAAATAACGAACAGAACGTCCTTTTTCACTCCTGATAACTGTCAAATGCAGTACAAAATCAGTTTCACTGAGACTGCAAGACATCTTTTTAAAGGCATGCTCAAGCAGCATCCTGTCACATTTTAGTGAAGTCATTGCATTTAAGTCAGCCCTCTTTTATAAGCGTTTGAGTAAGAAAAACGGAAATCAGGCTGCTTGGGTTAGTTAGTAACTGTTGTTTGAACGTAAGTTCTATTTTAAAGTTAACACTGCAAGAGTGCATTTAACTTTTACAAAGTTCATTGAGGGTAAAAACCTGAAATAAGGTACCTATGAATACTTATTACACAGTGAAACGCGTAAACCTCAGCTGATTAGTTTATTTGACTCAGTGCTACATTAAAAGTGAATATTTATTTGCAAACACTAACATGAGAACAATCTTTTGATTTTTTTCACACAAAATCAAAACTAAAAGATGGGAGATAACAATTATGATGAAGCTTTACAGCTGCTCACAGCAAAGCTTGAATTGTTAAGGCATAATAACATTCGCAGAAGGGAAACTTTTCAACAAGAAAAACTTAAGTTAAAACGTGAGATCAAACAAAATCAAAACAAAAAGATGGGAGATAACGATTGTGATGAAGCTTTACAGCTGCACACAGAAATACTTGAATTGTTCAGGCAAGATAACATTCGCAGAAGAGAAAATTTTCAACAAGAAAAACTTGAGTTAAAAAGTGAGATTGAGCAATTAAAAATAAAACGGCGTGCTATAAATGGTTTTGATGTTCGTCAACTCCCTGACCCGATCTGGTTAAAAACAAAACCAGAGCGTGAACTACATTACCAAGAAAAGGTCAAATCCCACTCGCTGGAGCTGGAAGGGACAAGTTCATCAACTCCCTCTCCTAAAAAAGGCGAGAAAAAACATGTTTTTCAAACTAACAAACCACAACAGGAACCTGCCCGCTGGAACAATGACCCGAAGTGGTTAAGAGACCCAATATGGTTGAGAAGGACGAGCACACGCCCTGTCCCTGCACCTCGGACAAAGCTGCCCGAGATAAGCAAAAAACCACAAACGGTGGATGTCCGCTCTTTAAGTGACCCTCCGCGGTCTACACCGAGCAAAGGCCCTGCCCCTGCACTGCGGACTGGACAGTCCGGGAGTAGCAAAAGGTCACAAAAGTTCCAGGAAAGAGGCAACATACCTCTAAGCTCTGAGGAGATAGTGGACATAAGTTGGTTGTTTGAAAACTTGAATGATACAGAGGATGACCGAACTGGTACATTGAGTGACCTTGTCTTTGATAACTCAGAGCACATGGATAACTCAGAGCACACAGTTAGTGACAACAATAGCAAACGACAAAGAGAAAAACTTCTCAAAAAAGGCCTTGAGCTACAACATCAGTTTAAACAATCAATGATGAAACAGAGCGCTGTAACTGCTTTTGAAGCTCACATGCAAAACAAAACACCCTCTGAGGTGTGCCCAGGTCAAAAGGTCGTATCCCAGTCGCAAAAAATAGGAGAGGTTCACTCTCCTATAGACAGCGAGGATAAACACCGTCGTCTCAAAGGTCCTCTGACCTCAGAAGAGGCAGAGAACATGCGTCGGTTGTAAAAGAGTGGGATGATACTAGCGAGAATGAACACTATCGTCTCAAAGGCCTTCTGACCTCAGAAGTGGTGGAGAACACGCGTCGGTTGTTAAAAGAGTTGGATAATACTAGCAAGAATGAACAAGATTTTCAAACTGACATACACCGAAATGTTGGTACCAGTTGGAACAGTGACTCAAAATGGTTTAAAGGGAGCCCCGCCCCTGAAGCACCTCAGATTGAAAAATCTGAGACAAGCAACGAACCACAAAAGGTAGGTGTTCACTCTCTAAGAGACCCACAACGGTTCAGATCGAACCAGATGGGTGAAAACCAAGGTCCATCGGTGGGTGGACTTCAAAAGAAATTGAAGGATGAGGACCTATACTCATGTAACTATGCGTGGTCCCAACAGACACCCCCGAGCCTTGGAACTGCACCTCCCGCGCCTCGAACAGAACAGTTCGAGACAGGCAAAGAGTCACGAATGTCCCGGAATAATGGCCCAACACCTCTATGCTCGGAAGAGACAGAGGAAGTAAGTAGTTTGTCAGTAGATTTGAATGTTACTGTGCTTGACCAACCTGATACAATGAGTGGCGTTATCATTGATAATGACACTATCAACATTGACCAACCTGGAGCGATGTGTAGCACTGTCTTTCACAAAGACTCAGAGCACACAAATAACTCAGCGCACACTACTACCAACATTGCCATGGATGTTGACAGCAAACCAATTGCTGACACAAAACAACATCCTGAAGGTCATGATGCTGACAGCCAACAAGATGCTGACAGTAAACAAGATTACACAGACAGAGTCACACGTGAACAGAAACGTGGGCCAAGACCTGTGAGGTTTCTGTGTAACTTTATACAAAGGGGGGTGGCTAAGAAAGCTTACCTACCTATCACACTGGAAAGTGTCCTTGAGCGTGAAGCCCTCCTGGACGGTAGTGCTGATATAACCATTATGTCCAGATGTAAGAATTATGAGGAGGTCAATATTAATACTGACCTCTTTATCCTTAATTAATCTACTTATTCAGATTGAATAGTAAATGTTCACGGATTCTGTTCTTTTTCAGTTTACCCAATATTTCTGTGGTCTTTATGATGGATAAATAAACAGAGCCATTAAGTGACAATGGACATTAACTTAGTTTGGTATGCCAGGCGACACTACCATTTATTTAAAATAAATCAACTAAATTAACACCATTACACTTGATTGACATGATTTCACTTTCTTTCAATTCAAATACGTCAGCACACTTAAATTTAACACAACAGACATAAATATTAGATGTTAAGCATATTTAGTCTGTGGGCTCTTTAACTTAAAAAATATAGTTTCCAGCTTAGATTGAGAGGGAAAAGAGATAGGAGGAAAGATTTAAGAAGAAATTATCCTGAGCATGATACCAGAGTGACACTTCTCATCCGACTTCTGCTAAAATCCAAGTACGTTTTGTAAACAGCTCTTTACCTTTTGACGACTGCCCGGTAAGAGGGACGACCTTGTAGCCTTTCAGATGCACGGATTCTTGTGGGAACCAGTACGATACCTTCAAGCAAGGTTCTGGTTTACGTTTTCCAACGTCTCCTGGTTTTGCTTGGTCATCAGAGAATATGTCAGCTTCAGGCCTCTGACTTCAAGATAAACTTATTCCAGGAAGGAATAGACAAGTTCTTGATCTTACGCTTGTTCGAAGTAGACTCATAACAGCCTGTTATCAGTCCTTAGCTGAAGACGCCGGTCGTTAGCTCTTGACCACACGTGTCCAGCTCTTGGGAAAGTTCACATCTCTTGAAGTTCCCAGCAACTCTCTCAGACTCTTGCCGACTCTGAAGTCTCAGCAAAAGCTTAGCACTAGTACTTAAGGAAGGACCAGTCGAGGAGTTCATTTGTCTTATCATACCCAAGGTTAAAGCCAGCAGCAGAGAGAAATGTTTAGGAAAAAAGACAGATAACGCTGGAGCCCTGCTCATGAGACTGTCTCTGAGTTTCTAAACAAAACCGTCCGGTCTCTGTGACCCGAAGGCTTCACCTTTAAACACAGCAGTGAACACAGTTTAACTCTTACAGAATGACACAGCTTAAAAGCACACATCATGAAAATGACAAAAGTTATTCTTTTGATCACATTAGAATAAAATCAAAGATAGAAATAGTCTCTTTTGGTGACTATATTTATCAGATTATAGCTAAATGAATGATTTTGTAGTAAATGTCTTGCTTTACTGAGTGGTCAGTAAAGGTCATCACTGGACAGTTCAAAAACCTTAATTTGACCCTGGGTAGGTCCATTACATCTCCCCCCTTTTGGAAGCCATCGCCAGTCCTTGGGGATGGGGTCCAACACGAAAGGAAACCTTGAACTGTCTTTGATCTTGAAGTAATCCAGCAAGTGGACAAGAAAAATCAAAAATTATAATCCCATAAAGTTTTTGGAAATTTCATACTGTTCAGAGGTAATCCCATTGCGAAAAGCTTTTACTCCTTTGGAAAACAAAGTCTGTTAACTCCTGGAAAACAAAGCCTGTGATCCCTTGGAAAGCAAAGTCTTATAATCCACAGCGGTAATTCCACAGCAGTAATTCCATATCGATTAGAGTTGGTGATTTTATCGGCAACAATTGTTTTCATAATCAGCATGTAGAGGGGATCCCTCGATTGACGCAGAGGAGGCGGCCCTTGGACGAAGGTTGAAGACCAAGCGTTGGAGCTGCAGGTCCCCACATCGAAGGTTGTTGGCTGGTTGGTTTCCAGTCAGTGCCACTCTGGTTCTATGTGTCATGCAATTATGTGGTTTTTTAAAGTGGGCTTATGATTGGGATTTTACATTAAGCCTTACCTATATGCACCTGGTATGTAAGCTATCATGGTTTAGATCAGCTACACTTACCAATTAAGGGGTGGATCAATTCTGTAAATTTAGATATAGGGATTTGTACCTATAAAATTTTGGAGGGCTTCTGTAACGAAGGCCTCTAATTCCAAACTATTCCTCCATTCATTACTTAGTTTAGGTTAAACTAAAATAAAAATGAAATATAGTTTGATCTAAATGTCTGTTGTCTTTTAGACGAACGACGTAGGATTTGGTATTCCTAATAAATTTTGAAGTCTATGGCGAGACTCATCAAAATGAATAGATAATCTAGAATAGAAACGATCGAATCGGTTCAATTTAGAAATTATGAGACCAGTGTAGTTTATGGTACCTTGAGTAGCTTTAAACTACATTGACTCTTCGACGATTGAGATTTAACAAAACGAACTGCATGTTGGCATAGTTAAATCCATATCATTCATTAACCAATGTTAATACAAAACCTTTTTGGCTGGGAGTGTTCAGAACCAAACAATATCTCAACTAATGACAACAGTAATGACTAAACAACAAGGAAACAACGTTTCACTGCTTCGACACACTCTTGTCGTCAGATTCCAAAGTGCAACACACAAGAAAAACAGGTCTCAACTTTATGACCGAGGTCAAATTAAATCTCGTGGATTTAAACGGTTGTTAAGGTTAGTTTTTTGTTGTGGGTTTTAGGCTTAGCGTTTCTAAGTTCAAATTGGACAATGCGACTTATAGGGTGGGAAATATGGTAGTTTAAACCTGATTAGTTTATTTACTAACTTGTGTTTGGACGACCTTATTATCCCATGAAGTCGGTGAGTTTGTGAGATCTTTGTCTTTTGTGGAGTCATTGAACGCCTTGTAAGGTTTGATCTGATTTCGATGTACCCATTTAGCAATTGGCTCTTTGCGGCCTTTGCTGATTTTGATTTCGTAGACGACTGAGGACACTTTGTCTGTTATCAGATGAGGTCCAGTCCACCTGGGCATTAGTTTGCGGGCGAGAGTTCCGGTCTCGGACCCTCCTTTCCCGGTTGCTGGAGCGAACGTATAGTACCAGACTCTGTCTCCCACTTGGAGTTCATTGTGAGAGGCCTTCTGGTCATAGTACGCCTTGCGTCCTTCAGCGGATTTTTCCAGGTTTTTCTGGGCGAAAGCAAAAGTGTTTCTGAGGTGTACATTCAAATCTTTCATGTATTGTTGTGTAGTGTAGGCTGTCGCCATGGCGGCGTCGCCTGGTTGGTACAACAGGTGTAGAGGGAGAGTCATTTGTCGACCGGTCATCATCTCGAAGGGAGAGATGCCAGTTGATGTGTGTGGAGTGGCTCTTATGGCCATGAGGACCAGAGGGAGTTTCACGTCCCAGTCCTTGTGGTTTGCAGCCACGTATTTCTTCAAAATACTCACCACAGTTCTGTTTGCTCTCTCTACTTGGCCTGAAGCCTGTGGGTGGTAGCCGACATGAAAGTTGGCCTTGACGCCTAGCGTCTTCCACAGTTCTTTCATCACTTCACCTGTGAAGTGTGTACCTTGGTCTGAGTTCACCCTAAGGGGAAGTCCAAACCTTGAGAATATATGATTCATTAACAACATAGCAGTGGTTTGTGCTGTGTCGTTAGGAGCTGGTAGGCATTCTACCCATTTGGTGAATGCACAGGTTACCGTGAGAAAATATTTATTTCCTCTAGAGCTCTTAGTGAGTGGTCCAACCCAGTCGATCTGGAGGTCAGACCATGGGAATGCAATGCCTCTGCTTTGCAGTGGTGCTCTGTGAAGTGGTCTGGTTGGCTGAAACTGGCCACAGACCACGCACCCTTCAATGTAGTCCTTGACATCCTTTTTCATTCCAGGCCAATAGGCAATTTGTTTTAATGCCGTCAGCGTGGCTTTATCTCCTTTGTGTCCTGCGGACGGGAGATCATGGGCATGAACTAACATCACCCCCCTTTGGTCATGGGGAACCACGAACACAGGTGAGGACGTTGGTCCATGAGCGAAAGTTAAGATGCCCTTGATTAGTTTTAGCTGTTTGCGCAGCTGATAGAGGACCTTAAGGTCTGGATCGGAATCCAGGTCGTCTTTAGACGGACTATTTTTTTTCGGATCAGTCAGGTACAGTATCATGGAGTTGATAGCAGGATCCGACTTTTGTAGTTGGATGATGTCTGGGTCAGTCAGTGCGGGTCGTACAGAGACTGCGTTGTCAGCAGGTCTGGTTGCGGCCTGTGCACGTGTGACTGCCATAACTCTGACTGAAGGATGTGTTGGCAGAGTCTCGATTAACCAGGAGGGGTCGAAGGACCATAGAGGACCTTCGTCGGCTCCTTCCTTGGCTAAGGAATCTGCAATGTCATTGTAGTACTTGTCATCGCCTGGGACTCTAGAATGCCCTGGAACCTTCTTCCAGTAGATCTGTAAGTCGTGTGACGTCACCAAGTGATCACACGCTATGAAAAGCTCTTTGTGTTTGACCACTTTTCTGTCGCTTGTTAGGAAACCGTTCTGTTTCCACACAGCGAGGTGACAAGCGAAACTCAAACGAGCATAGTTAGAGTCAGTGCAGATGACTAGCGTCTTGATGGAGCGTTCTACTACCATCTGGAGAGCTATTAGGATTCCTGCAATCTCAGCGTACTGAGAAGTCTGAGATCCTAATTTGTAGCTGAAAGTTATCTGCTCTTGGTCTTGGAGGAGGACCCCTCCAACACCTGCTCTGCAGATCTTGTCGCGGAGGAATGAAGATCCATCCACGTACAACGTTGTCATATCTTTGCAGATATTGTCATCAAAGAAGTGGTGATTCGGGTCTTCAGTTACTGGGGGTTTTACCTCAACCGGCGGCTGGGTGGCTGGTACATCTTGTGTACACTTCTGGCAGATTGCCAAGTCCGTCCCCAGATGTGACTTCTTGTTTTGACCATAACGTATGTCTAGGTTAAAACTTTGAAGCGCCATGAGCCACGTTGCAACACGTGAGTTTGTCACCACACCATCTCTGATGCGTTCACTGTTAAGAAAGGTCACTGGCTGGTGTTGTGTTTCCACAATGATTTTCTGTCCACCAATGTAGCTGGAGAAATGTTTAACTGCCCACACTGTGGTCAGTAAAGCTTTCTCACAGTCTGAGAATCTCAACTCGGGGCCTGCCATCGTTTTGCTGGCATAGGCTACTACACGTTTGTCTCTGTCGTGTATCTGGTACAGACCTGCACTTATGCAATGAGCTGAGAAGCCCACTTCCAAGTAAAACTCTTTGTTGTAGTCTGGGTAGACTAAACAAGGGGCTGACTTGATCCTGTTTATAAGAGCGTCCATTGCCTGTTGCTGTTTGTCAGTCCAAACAAATGGTACGTCTTTTTTAAGGAGTTCAGTCAGTGGTTTCGCAAGGTCCGCATAGTTTTCGATGAACTGGTTCGAGTAGTTACACACGCCCAGAAAACTTTGTAGTTCTTTGAGATTGGTGGGGACTTTGAGATTGTCGAGGCCTTGGGTGCGAGTCAGCTGTGGTTGTACTCCGTCAGGACCTACAAGTAGGCCAACGTAGTCCACTTTGGTTCTGCACCATTGGCATTTTGACAGTGATATCTTAGCACCAGCAGTTGTCAGCTGATTCAGAACGTGGTCGATCTCAGCCAAATGTGAGTCCAGTGTTGGCTGCCTCAAAAGGACATCGTCCACGTAGATCAGTGTTCCACGCTCGTGGGCGTCTGGACATGCTTTGTTCAAGAAGATGTTGAACTCTGCAGGTGAGTTAGCGTAGCCAAAGGGACACCTGTTAAAGGTGTACTGACGGCCACCAAAAGTGAAAGCTAGTTTGTACTGGTCCTCGGCGCGCACAGGGATGGTCCAAAAACCAGAGGCGACGTCGAGGGTCGAGAAGTACTTACCATTGGTGCATATAGGTGAGGCTAATGTAAAATCCCAATCATAGGCCCACCTAAAACCACATAATTGCATGACACATAGAACCAGAGTGGCACGGACTGGAAACCAACCAGCCTTCAACCTTCGATGTGGGGACCTGATACTTCAACGTTGGTCTTCAACCTTCATCCAAGGGTCGCCTCCTCTGCGTCAATCGAGGGATCCCCTCTACATGCTGATTATAAAAACAATTGTTGCTGATGAAATCACCAACTCTAATCGATATGGAATTACTGCTGTGGAATTATCGTTGTGGATTATAAGACTTTGTTTTCCAAAGGATCACAGACTTTGTTTTCCAAGAGTTAACAGACTCAGTTTTCCGAGGGATTAAAAGCTTACCGCAATGGGATTACCTACGAACAGTATGGAATTTCCAAAAACTTTATGGGATTATAATTTTTGATTTTTTTTCCACTTGCTGGATTACTTCAAGATCAGAGACAGTTCAAGGTTTCCTTTCGTGTTGGACCCCATCCCCAAGGACTGGCGATGACTTCCAAAAGGGGGGAGATGTAGTGGGCATGACCATGCCCGTTCTGATACTTGAACTGTCCCAGTGACACCTTTTCACTGATACTCTCAGAAAAAGGACATTAACACTATTTTATTACATTATTTTGAATCAAAACACAATAAGTCATAAGAGACTCTCTTATTCCTCTATTTTTGTGTTAATGAATAACCTTGTGTTACTTGTATAAGCATTATTGAATTCAATGTTTGTTAAGTCAAAGACTGTTTAATTCAAACTGTTTAATTCAAGTTGGAAATCCAATGTTATTTCAAAATAATGATCACTTCTTCATATGATGAATCAAACGGTGAAAGTGAATTAATATGTCAGACTGAACTCGATCAGTTTTGTTAGAAGTTAGAACACAGTTTTAATCAGTTGTTTTATGAAGCTGGCTCCAGTCTAATCTGTTTCTCTGTCTTCATTCTAAACAACTTCTTCTCTGTTCTAAAAACTGATCTTCTCCTATCCGAGTGACCTTCATCCACTGGTTTGTTTGGACCAATCAGAGAAGAACAACAAGTCACTGATCACAGATCCTTCCTTAAAGTTCTAAGCTTTTGCTGGAACTGACGAGTTTGCTGAGGACCTCAATGCCATGATGAGGTTCCCCAAAGAACTGATGATCGTCTGGTCAACACGCTAATGACCACGTCATTCAGTTAAAGGCTTATAACATGCCAAGTTATAAGTCATCTTCAACAGCTGAAAAAGCTCTCTTTTATTGACATTCCTTTAAGGAACGTCTTATCTTGAAAACAACACCAGGAGCTGCCGTTACTTTCGGTTCGAGTCAAGGCGCACGTCTGGAGACGCTGAGAACGGTAAACGAACTGACCAAACTGGACCGAGGGAGACTGACCATCTTCACGAGGTAAAAGTCGTCAAATGCTTTGCCAAGGGTACCAACGTGTAGCCGAGTTCAGCCGGAGAGCTGCCATGCTTCTGGTTAAACACATCAAGATAACTCCCTGACTCTTAACTTCTCTTCCTCCATTTCCTTCCTCCTAAACCTTTATCTTCCTAAGCCAGAAACTAAGTTAATGTACCTGCAGAAATGAGTAAAATATCATACTTTTGCTGTTCTGTTGTTCCTATGTTTCATCTATGCTGAAGTTAATTATAGGAAAAATAATCAACCAATCATGTACATAATGTGTGATGTAATTTATTGATTATGTTAAATAAATGGACCAGTCCTGCTGTTCCAACATAAGTTTAACGTTTTCTGTGAATTACATCTGGTCAAGGTATAGAATTATTGGTATTAAGCTGAAAAAGAGAGAACCCGTTTAATTAATGATGTATTTTTGTGTCAGTCTAAACCCTGCCAATTTATACATCTAAAATATAGGTAAGTCAGTAAACTGACCCCTTCCTATATTACTACATTGGTGGCCCGTGAACAGGTCTCTGAAAGTTTGATATTTAATATTTCTGTACTTTGAATGTTGGCATAATTTTGTCCAAGTTTTTAGACTCTGAAAACGATAGTTTTTTGGCTGGGAAAGTGTGTCAAGCTGCAGGAAACTGCTGGTTAATGTCACTTGTAGCTGAGGAATTGTCTTTACTCAACTTTTAAACGTGTGTTGAAGTTTTTGGGTTAAAATTTGATGTTGCTGTGTGGTTCTGCTGGTTCTGGGTCGTTTGGACTCTTTGCTGACGTGTCACAGATAAAAGCGCATCTACGTTTGACCGCCGTGTCAAACTGGCCTAATAAGCTCAATTCATTACATCTGGAAAGTTGCTGTCGAGTGGTATCGTTACATTTCAAGCAGGAATAATAGCATCTTGTAGTCTGAAGCTGTCGGATCGAGGTTCTGGTCCCGGTCCATTTAGCTCTGACGTGTTGCTGTACGGAAAAAGTCCGTGTTGGCGACATTTATCTTGCTATTTTTACTGGGCGCAGCTTGGTAAAACTGTTCTGATGTGAAACGATTCGTTCACAGAATTTTTGTGGTGAATTTTAGCGTTTTATGAGTTGAAAAAGAGTCTAGGTTTGATAAGCTATATGCTGACGCTACGTTCATAACATCTGTTGTCATGCTGTGGTTGGTTCAAGGTGATCACGTGATACGCAGTTGATCGTCATTTCAGTTTTGTTCACACAATTCTGACAGATTGTCTGGCTTCTTTCGTTTTTAGGCATAAAATATCGTCAGAAACTGTTTAACCGCGGTGTTTTGAGATATTTAAAGGGGTTTTAGAGCGTTTAGACGTCGGTAGAACTCAAACGTCCGACTGCACGCACGTCCCTAAATGCAACACGAACGACACGTCAACGGAAGTGACGTAACCCAGATAGAGAAAAAAAGGAAAAAGATCGTTCCAAAAAATCCACAGAACTTGTTCTAGATATTTTAAACACTTTGATTTGCTTCTTAAATGAACGTTTGTTTAGGCGACTGTCACATCCAGGCTAAAACTCATCCCAAAAGTTGACGTTTATCCGATTTAGTTTAACGCTACGGCTAAATGCTAAAAGGTAGTCAACGCGGCCTTAGAGCCAACAGCGCCTCTATAGCGGCCAGAATGAGTAATTACAGTCACATTGTGGTAATTTAAGCTTTAAAAACCTGCAATCTGCTGGTTAAAAGTATGAGAACAGGAAACATTTACACAGAATAGATGCTAAACCCTCTGCATTTATTTTAAAACATCTGTTAAAGTTATTCTGTGCACTCCAGTTTATTTTAAATAAAAAGTTTAAAATAACTAACAAACAGCATCTGCTGACTTGATTTTCACAAAAAATCAAAACAAAGATAGCAGAACAAATTTGAGGATGTCAAATAACAACAAATTAATAAAAATCACTGATTTTTATTTGGAATAACATCTGTAATGTTATGTTGAGCATACAAAAACTCCAGTTTATTTTAAATAAAAAAATATTTAAAATAACAAACAAGAAATCCTATTTTCACTCCTGATAACTGTCAAAATACAGCAAAACAGTCTAGCCAAACTGCAATACATCTTTTTAAGGCATGACGGAGCAGCTTCCTGGGAACATTTTAGTGTGAATATTGCATTTATTTCAAATCTTTTAAAAGGGTTTGAGTAAGTAAAACGAAAATCATGCTTGGCTTAGTTAGTAACTGTTGTTAAAAAATAAGTTATATATAAAGTTAACACTGCAAGAGGGCATTTAACTTTTACAGGTTCATTAAGGGTAAGTCCTGAAAGAAGGTACCTATGAATAGAAATACTTATTACACGGTGAAACATTTAAACCACACAGCTGGTTAGTTTGATTGACTCAGTGCTACATTAAAAGTGAAGATTTATTTGCACACATTAAAATACGAACTGTCTTATTGATTTCACAAAAATCAAAACAAAGATGGAAGTTCAAGAAGGTGCGCGTCCAAGGCTCATACAGTATGTGCCTCTAGTAGACTCATACATCAAAGGATCCGAAGAGGGACCCCAAAGCCGAGGACCTGCTCCCCCTGCACCTCGCACAGAGAGAAAATCTCTCTCATTGTGTGGTGACTACTTAGCTGCCCGAAATGTCTTGCAAAAAAAAGATGAACATCCATTGCATTTCTTTGACAGAATTTTCAAGGCGTATGCAGGCGACATAAAGGAACCGGGACTTGAAGAGCAGACGCTTTTCAAATCTGTTTTCAGAAATAATCTAATCTCTGATATTAGATTCAAGTTGCCATTGTACACCTGGTGTCAATTAGAAGTAACATCTTTGGATGAAATCAAACAGGGTGCTGTAAAGGTCTTTGAGGCTCACATGCAAAGCAAAACACCCTCTGAGGTGTGCCCAGGTCAAAAGGTCGTATCCCAGTCGCTAAAAATAGAAGAGGTTCTCTCTCCTATAGAAAGCGAGAATAAACACTGTCGTATCAAAGGCCCTCTGACCTCAGAAGAGATGGAGAACATACGTCGGTTGATAGAAAGGTTGGATAATGCAAGCAAGAATAAACAAGATTTTCAAACTGACAAACAACGAAAGGTTGGTGCCAGCTGGAACAGTGACTCACAATGGTTTAAAGGGAGCCCCGCTCCTAAAGCACCTCAGATTGAAAAGTCTGAGACAAGCAATGAACCACAAAAGGTAGGTGTTCACTCTTTAAGAGACCCAAAATGGTTCAGAACGAACCAGGTGGGTGAAAACCAAGGTCTACCGGTGGGTGAACTTCAAAAGGAATTGAAGTATGAGGACCTAAACTCATGTAACAATGCGTGGTCCCAACAGAAACTCCCGAACCTCGGAACTGCACCTCCCGCGCCTCGAACAGAACAGTTTGTGGCATGCAAAGAGTCACGAATGTCCCAGAATAATGGCCCAACACCTCTATGCTCGGAGGAGACAGAGGAAGTAAGTAGTTTGTTAGTAGATTTGAATGTTACAGTGCTTGACCAACCTGATACAATGAGTGACGTTATCATTGATAATGACACTATCAACATTGACCTACCTGGAGCAATGTGCAACACTATCTTTCACAAAAACTCAGAGCTAACAGTTAACAACAATAACATCAACACAGATGCCACAGATGTTGACAATAAAGATGTTGACAGCAAACAAAATGCTGACAGTCAACAAGATCCTGAAGGTCATGACACGGTCTGTCTAACAGATGGTACCGCAGAAGGCACGGATGACTCCCCAACCGAGATCACAAGCCCGGTAAGTGAACCTTCAAATAGAGATGAGGCAGAAGAGACAACAGTTGGACCCAACCCTGGCCCAACAAGAGAACCTCCTCTGCGAGCTGGAACAATCAGCACTCACTGAACACTACCTACCACAGGTAGAAGAAGGTGTGGAGATCCACGGATCCCACACCGAAGACGCTGTACTGTCCTCTGGGACAGATAAATCGGCAATCAGCCAAGCTTTCGATGAAACCTTGGTTCAAGAGCATTTGAGTCTAGAACTAATCAGAAATGACACAGTTTCTACAGACTCAAAGAGCCCCTCTTCAGACAAAAGGGGGAAAACACACAACAACAGTGACCCGTCGCAGTCTGAACAATCAGACACACCTGCGACTGCCGACAGTTGTGACACACCTGAATTACACAGAAAGAGGTAAACGTAAGAAGAAACGTTGGCCGAAACCTAAAAGGTTCCTGTGTACTGTCTACTCTCAGCTGCGAAAACAGCTTAAACTAAACATTGGCATCCTAACTTGTGCCCATGGACGGACGTCCTCACCTGTGTTCGTGGTCCCCCATGACCTCAGGGGGGTGATGTTAGGTCATGCCCAAGACAAAGACAAAGATTTCAATAACCCCACAAACGACAAAGATCTTGCAAACTCACAGACTTCATGGGAAATTAAGGTCGTCCAAGCACACGATAGTAAATAAACTAAACAGTTTAAACTATATTAGTTGCTAAAAGAAACCGTTCCAACTAGAACTTAGAAACGCTAAGTCTAAAAACCCACAACAAAAAACTAACCTTAACAACCGTTTAAATCTGCAGGATTTAATTGACATCGGTTATAAAGCTAAGACCTGTTTTTATTGTGTGATACACGTTGGAATCTGACGACAGGAGTGAGTTGAAGCAGTGAAACGTTGTTTTCTAGTTGCTTAGTTGCTACTTTTGTTGTTATTGAAGCTTGATATTGTTTTCTGAACACTCCCAGCCAAAAGAGGTTTTTATTAATGATAAGTTGAAGACTTAAATGGATTTAACTATGCCAACATGCAGTTTATTAAATATGAGTCAACTAATGTCTGTGTATACACCGTCATCATCAACAGCATTTACTAAGAACTACTGAACCTAGTTAGGAGCTAGAATGTAAAAATCATCTCAAAATCTGGAGTGCATTTTTACATTTAGAATTTAAAAAAAAGTGTCATTGACTTAATTTTCTTTGGATTATCTTTTTAATTTTTTGGGTAATTTCTTTAAGCATTTTACTATTTATGCTGGGGTCTCCTTTGCTAAAACAATGTTTATAAGAAAGTTCAGCGGTAGGGCACATTGAGACAGAGGAGAAGTGCCTTTTCTATTTTCAGAGATAAAGCGGTGGTGGTTAGTTGATCAATGGCACATCTGTATTTTTTCCATTTTACTCCATCCCTAACCCTCCTCCACATTTATTTATCATAGTACACATTCACTGGGTTGAATATTGAGACATATTACTCAGAAAGTACCAGCTACACTGCCTTCAGTATCACATGCCTGTTTGGAGTCATTTGTTGCTGCTTGTTGGTGAGCAACAGCGAGAGACAGGGAGAGAAACTGAAGGAGACAAAGGAAGAAACAAAAAGACGCTGACTTGAAGTGGCACTGTAATCTTTGGTTAGCCGGCGCTGTGTTTCGCACAGAGGACTTGTCTTGCAGTTTTGTATGTGTGCGTAGCTTAGAAAGAAAGAAAAACAAGCCACAGCCAGCAGGAGCAATGATACGTCCCAGTCTGCAGTGAGTAAAACAGGAAATAAATGTAATTTATTTTACGGAGGCAGAGCACAAACAAACCATAACCGTTTTTCAATGTGTGAATCAACGCCAGGGAGACACTGGAAATCAAATTAGTAAGGCCAAGAAAGAAAGAAAAAAACAAGGTCAGCTCTGATGGTTTCCAGCAGTGATATCTGGGCTGTGACACTTCTCTGTTTTCCCCGTCTGGCTCTGCTGCCAAGACTCTGCATCTTGGAGTCCACACTAAGGACCGAGGCGAGGGGCGACATCATCATTCATCCTTGTTGACACGCTATTAAGAAAATGGAGAACTCTGAGGCCACTTCACGAGGCTACAGCTGCTGGCTCGGTCCGCCAAGTCCTCTCTGTAAAACCAGCATGGCCGCCAGAGGAGACTGCCTGGCTTACGTAGTGTGAAACAATATATTTGATAACGTAATGATAAAAATGAGAATACAGTACAGTACGTAAAAGTGCTTTAAACAGCCAATGAACCTGGAGAGACGGTGATATCTTAGAAAATATGGAGGATGCACTACTGGGCAAAGCACATCCCAGCTTCTTCTTCTGGTTGAGATTGATCACTTTTCCACCCCCAGGGATAAATGGCTGCCGAGAGGGACATCAAAGCAACAGGAATAGCTCGACGCTCTCAGCACATCTCTGATGGCACAGGTCCGCACACAGATACAAATACGTCTTTTGATGTTGCATCACCAAGTAGTTCTGGACAATTCGCATGGTTAGAAAAGAGATTTTTATGGAATTTCAAAGTTTAATGCTAACCAAATACATGCATATATCTGGTAAGGGCTCGTATTGTCCTTTAACTTTAGGATCATTCATGTTCCTAAAGGAAAACATCAACCCACCTTACTTAACTGCTTAAAAATACAATTGTTTTCTACAAATAACTTTGGTTCTATCTCAGCTTAAAATTGAATTTTTTTCATTTGAACTCTTTAAGGGTCTTTTAAAAAACTAATTAATAATAATAATAATAATGAATTTAATTTAAAACGCACTTTTCATTAATGAAAATCTCAAAGTGCTAAATTGGATGTAGACAAGGTCGAAACATTTCAGTTTGTTTTAAAGTCAACACCAGTGGCAGCCTGTGAAATGTCCACCAGGGGGGGCTATTTCTCCAAAATGAAAAAAAAATCCAAAGTTCAAATAGGTTTTTAAAAAATTAAATGCAGATTAATACAAGGTCAACAGAACAATTAAATGCTCAGGATGAGAAGAGCCAATTTGACTCACTAAAACAACAAAGAACAAACAAAAATATATATAAATAAATAAATTATATATAAATTATAGAAAGGAAAATAAGTTTGATTAAAACATTTCTGCATTTCTACTTGCAAGAGGCTTTGTTTTCATTCTCCAGATCAATACAGTGTTAAGAAATAGTAAAACACCACAAGTGACATTTAGTAAATAAAATTATTAATGATTGGTCATTTTTTAATAAGCAAATTAAAATAAATGTAGCCATCAGAGTCCAATACTGTACAATAACCTGTGCTGGCAACCTAACTCCACAAACAAACAAAGAAAAAAAACTCACCAGTTGCCACTTTTAGAATAAACAGTCATCTGAAGGCTTTTATCACAAACAGCCATCTAAAATTGGAGAGGCATATCAGTCAGGAATGCAAATAGACATTAGATAAAGGGCTTTCAATTATTTAAAACTTACCTGAGCAAGCCTCCTTGAGTCACTGACTGCACGGCTCATTTTCCAGACCAAAAAATAAATAATTAAATAAAAATAATTAAATAAATTAAAAAACGTCCAGAAACACACGATATGTAGGTAGAGCTCATGTTGGACGTGTTCAGGGCAGTGAAAACTGCGCCCAGCATCTTCCCATTGTTTTGTAACGTTGTGGAATAACTGCGCATGAGCCATTTATGACGAGAGTCTATGGATAAGATCCATGCGCCCCCAAAACAGGAAATACGTCACCAATCAGAAAACGTTTTTTTGAAACAAACAATATAACTCATCATTACTCATAAAATATTTATCCTACACAACTAAAAACATATATGCATATATTTCGAAATATTTTTATTTTATTATTTCATTTTTATTATAAAAAAAAAAAAAGAATTCAATGTAACATGGTCCAGAAGTTCCAGTGGGGCGGCGCCCAAGCGCCCCCTATTGGGCGGCCGCCCCTGGTCAACACAAATTTTTTTTCAATTATTATCTTCCGATGTTCCAAAGTTGGGTCGTGGGGGCAGCTGCTTCAGCTGGGAGGTCCAGACATCCCTCTCCACAGCCTCTTCCAGATCTTCTAGGAGGACTCCGCAAGACGTTTCCAGGCCAAACAAGAGACGTAATCTCTCCAGCGTGTCCTGGGTCTTCCCCCGGGTCTCCTCCCAGTGAGACATGCCTGAAGTACCTCCCTAGGGAGGCGCCCAAGGAGCATCCTCAACTGACTCCTCTTGATGTGGAGGAGCAGCGGTTCTACTCCTAGTCTCTCCTGATGACTGAACTTCTCACCCTGTCTCTAATGGAGAGTCCAGCTACCCTGCAGAGGAAACTCATTTCAACCACCTGTATCCATGATCTTGTTCTTTCAGAGCTCGTGACCATAGGTGAGGGTAGGAACGTAGACTGACCAGTAAACAGAGACTTACAACTCAGCTCCCTCTTCAGCACAATGGAACAGTACAGAGTCTGCAATTAGGCCTGTCGTGATAAGCAATAAATCAATTAATTGCATGATAAATGAAAATTATCGACCTCATTATAATGTATCGGCTTTATCATTTCTTTGTGTCTCTCCTTCTACTGAAGACACTGGATGACAAAAAGCTAAATTCCGGTGTTCGTCACTGACCCCTCCCTTTCTCTTTAAAATCTGTTTTAACCGTCCAAAATTGTGTTTTTGGATCGTTAAAAGCAGCTAAGCTGAGAAGCTAAGCTATGAGCTAAGCTAACAGGCCAACCTCGGGGTAAAAACCTCAGTATTGTCGAAGCTCCAAAATTCACGGTTGAAACCCGTGCCTTTGTGTAAAAAATATTTTTTTCTCTGCAAAAGGAAGCCGAGAACTTGTTTACTGATTTTTTATGAAAAGCTTTGTGTGCAAAATGCTATGCTAAAGAGCTAAAACCACATGGAGCGGCCGCCATTTTGAGAACTGAAAACCAGGAAGGACAGACTGCCCATGTCACGTCAAGGGGCCTCCCTCCCGTTTTTCTTAAAGAGACACGCTGCTCGCTCCCTCACTATCCACCCTTCAGTTCAAACAGTCTTATACTGTCATCCAGTGGTCAAAAAAGGTACTACACACAAAAAATTTGCCAACATTTCTTCTTAAATTTGACAATTACTATTTACTGGCATTGTCAAATTTCAAACCATATTATCGTTTATCTCAATAATTTCTGAGACAATGAATTTCCCAGCAAAATCTGTTATCGTGACATGATTATCTGCAATACTGCAGACGCTGCTTTAATCTATCTGTCAATCTCACTCTCCATTCTTCCCTCACTCGTGAACAAAACACCAAGATGCTTGAACTCCTCTACTTGTGGCAGAACCTCACCCTCGTTCCATGGCCAGGACGGAAGCCGCATTGGTTCCTCCACAATTTTTCTTAATAAATGTTTGATTTAGCAAAAGAATAAACAAACAAATAAATAAACAAGGCACTTTCCCTCACTAGTACAACCAAAATGATTTGACATTTTTTTAAATTCTCCTCTGGAGTTTTGTGAAGACCCTCCAGCCCGCCGGGGACCCTTTAGATCCGGTTGCCTTGTTTTCAGTCGTGTCTCTCTGTGTGCTGACATAAAGTGCTTTTTAAGTAAGTTTTCAGTATTTTTTAATTACAATTTCTTTAAATCCACTGGTGCAGAACACCAGTTTCCATTTCGTTTTTTTTTTTTTTTTTTTTTTTACTTTTACTGGCCCTGATGGTTCTGAGTTGTGGAACGTCAAATGCTGCAGCCTGCATGCATGCGGAACAGATTTTTTTATACTAAATGTTTCCTCATGCAACTGTAGTGGGCATGACCATGTCTACTTTATTACACCTGTGTACTTTTGAACTGTTCCAGAGATGACCTTTACTGACCTCTCAGTAAAGCAAGACATTTACTACAAATTAGTCACATAGTCACCAAAAGAGACTATTTCTATCTTTGATTTTATTCTAATGTGATCAAAAGAATAACTTTTGTCATTTTCATGATGTGTGCTTTTAAGCTGTGTTATTCTGTAAGAGTTAAACTGTGTTCACTGCTGTGTTAAAGTTGAAATCTCGGGTCACATAGACCAGACGGTTTTGTTTAGAAAGTCAGAAGACAGTAATCCGTTGTTTCTCAGGAAAAGGGCTCCAGCTGCTCTGTCTTTTCCTAAACAAATCTCCCTCTGCTCTGGCTGTAACCTTGGGTCGTGATAAGACAAGTGAACTCCTCTCTTTGATACTTTTTAAGTTCTAAGCTGTTGCTGGAACGTTTAGAGTTTCTGGGAGCTTCAAAGACATGAAGACGTCCCAAAGAGCTGGATGAATGCCTGTCACCCGCCAAGGACGGTCATTCAGCTAAGGATTGTATAACATGCTGTTATGAATCCACTTCGAACGAGCGTAAGCTCAAAACTTTGTTTATTCCTTCCTGGAATAAGTTTATCTTGAAGTCAGAGGCCTGAAGCTGACATATTCTCTGATGACCAAGCGAAACCAGGAGACGTTGAAACGTAAACTAGAACCAGTTTTGGACGTGCTGGGACTAAAGGACTCTGTGCATCTGAAGGCTGGTGTCATTTCTTTATCAGACTCGTCGTCGAAAGGTAAAGAGCTGTTTACAAAACGTACCTGGATTTTAGCAGAAGTCGGATGAGAAGTGTCACTTTGGTCTCATGCTCACAATAATTTCCTTTAAACCATCTTTCCTCCTCTCTTTTCCCTCTCAATCTAAGCTGGAAACTATTTTAAGCTAAAAGAGCCCTCAGACTAAATATGTTTAACACCTTGTATTTAGGTCTGTTGTGTTGAATTTAACTGTGCTGACGTATTAAATTGAAAGAAAGTGAAATCATGTCAATCAAGTGTAATGGTGTTAATTTAGTTGATTCATTTTAAATAAATGATAGTGTCTCTTTGACATATCAAGCTAAGTTAACGTGTCCATTGTCACTCTATAGCTCTGTTTATTTATCCATCACAAAGATCACAGAAATATTGAATAAACTGAAAAAGAAAAGAATCCGTGAAATTACTATTCAATCTGAATAAGTAGATTAATTAAGGATAAAGAGGTCAGCTTAATACTGACACCTGTTAAAATCCTTTAGTTACATCTGGGTGGCACTATATGTGTTTAAAGACACAATATATGGTCTCCCTCAAGTTTACTTCATCTGGTGGCCCGTACGGGGATCTGAAAGTTTATTGATATCTGTGGTCTCAGTCATGAACTGTAACGTCATGTTGGCATAATAGGATCCAAGTTTTAAACTCTGAGGATAATAATTTTGGCTGGAAGTGTTCAAAACGGGCAGAAGCTGCATGTTTTGTCATCAAAAGTTGGGATTGTTATACGTTCAACTCTGTTACACGCTGTTGGAAGCATTCAGGTGAAGTTTTGTCAGCCGTGGTCTGTGGGGGTTCTGGTTCGGTCCAGTTCACGCAGACTCCTGTACAAAGCTTTGTTTGACCGCCGAGTCAAAAGCCTGAAAGCTAATTTAACATCTACAAGATTGCTGTTGTGGTATTTTACATGTTAGAGCAGGTCATAGAAGCATATAACTGTTAGAACGTTGTCGGATAGTGGTTCTGTTCAGACCCGAGTTTCTGCTCCACTGAAAGTGGACCAGAACCGACCTTGACGCGCTCCGAGAGAGTCCGTGTTTGTTCAACAGCTGCAGTGCTGTGTTACTGAGCGTAACTAAGTTGGCCTGTCTAGGTGTGTTCGCCGCATGTTTCAGAATTTTGGGAAGTTAATTTGTAGCGTTTGAGTTGTTTTAAGAGTCTATAAAGTTGTGGTCTGCTGTGCGAGCTAACGTTAAGAAGACGTGTCCGGCATGTCTGTTTATGAGCTGTGATTGGATGAAACGAGAGCTGTGAGCTGTCAATCACTCGTAGCGAGCGCCGATTCGCTGTAGTGGGAACGCACGCCGTTGCGACCAACCCACTTTGTCGTCATTTCCGGTACTTCATTGGTCGAAGGTAAGAAACTACATTTACCATGAATGCTTGGAATGAACTACAAACGCTGTGATTGATTGGTTGACGTCACGTATCTGTGTAGCGAGCTCCGCCTCGCTCAGCACAGCAGAGCTGGTGACGCGCTGCGTCGACCCGCCTATTTGTGTCGTCATTTCCTGGTGCATTTCGGGTGACAAGCAGTCACATTCACACACACACGGTGAAAAGAGGTTTCACTAGAAGCTTAAAAAACTCATCTAAAGCCATCTAAACTGTCTAACAACATAGATTTGTCTCTGACAAGAACGTGGTTCGAGCGTTTATCACTGACACACTAGAAACTAATTCTGAAAAGGTTGTTTTTAGTTTAAATACTGAATAAACAAAATCAGTCTCTTCGTGATAAAATTAAGACTCGAAGCTGCCCCCTGTTGGTTAAGAGACGTTGACAGATGAGTTTTCTCAAAAACATCATAAAAAAGTCAGCATTTTTATGGTGAATTACCAGCTTTTAAAATTGTTCTGTACGCAAACAAAAACTCCTGTTTATTCTAAATACAAATTTTAGAATAACAGAGGTACAGACAAACAATTTATGCTCATTTTAAATACTGAAGAGATTTAAAATAACACTCAAAAAAGCATTTTTAATTTGATTTTCAAATTAAATAAGAACAGAGCGTTTCCACATTAAGCTCTTCACATCTCTGAATTTTAAACAGAATTGGTGTGCACAACTGCACACTTTTAGTTAAAATTGGCATTTTTAACGTTTTTCTGTGCACAATCATTACTGTACTGTTATGCTGAGCGCACGAACACTCGTTTATTTTAAATAAAAAATTGTTTAAAATAACGAACAGAACGTCCTTTTTCACTCCTGATAACTGTCAAATGCAGTACAAAATCAGTTTCACTGAGACTGCAAGACATCTTTTTAAAGGCATGCTCAAGCAGCATCCTGTCACATTTTAGTGAAGTCATTGCATTTAAGTCAGCCCTCTTTTATAAGCGTTTGAGTAAGAAAAACGGAAATCAGGCTGCTTGGGTTAGTTAGTAACTGTTGTTTGAACGTAAGTTCTATTTTAAAGTTAACACTGCAAGAGTGCATTTAACTTTTACAAAGTTCATTGAGGGTAAAAACCTGAAAAAAGGTACCTATGAATACTTATTACACAGTGAAACGCGTAAACCTCAGCTGATTAGTTTATTTGACTCAGTGCTACATTAAAAGTGAATATTTATTTGCAAACACTAACATGAGAACAATCTTTTGATTTTTTTCACACAAAATCAATACAATAATGGACGTTAAACAGGGTGAAACAAGTGAGAGGGTCCACTCCATCAGGGCCCCACAATGGCTTAGAACGAGCCGAGGTGGTGACTGCTCAGTTGACAGGTACGTGTGGCAAGAAGCAGGTGAACATCCTCTGATGTTTTACGACAGGCTTCTTAAAG
>JBBPBX010054191.1:0-23562 GCA_038048925.1 Garcialebias charrua
TCAACATTTCATCTTTTGAGCATCTTCATCAAGTAAGGCTTTATTTTTAAATTGTTATATTTTAACACAGGTTAAAAAACGTTTTGCATTTGAGTCTACAAGAAAAAAATTACAAATGAAAAATAAACTTAAAGGTTCATACCTACACTGTAATTATCGGTATTTAAAAAATGTGTGAGACTTATAGGAAAGTCCTTTTTGTCATGTTTTGCATTTTTTTTAAATGCTCAGAAAATTAATGTTAATAATTTAAATTAAAATACGTTATTGATTTTTGTGACTGCTTGACCTGGGTTTTAAAATAATCAGTCAACTAACAACACCGAGGGACTGAGAGGAACGCAATTTCGGTCCTGTGTATGTCCTGTACAGTACATATTGCAGATCTGACAATAAAGTTGACTTTGACGTTGACTTTTGAACTTAAAGACAGTTGAATTAGTAAATTATTTGTATTTTCCTCTTGCAATAAATTTAATTTTCTCTCATGAAAAGAGGAAACTTTTTAGACTGGTAGAACTATTGGGTCGGAGATTTTATACTGAAATAACTTGAATTCCTCATCTTAAATAATGTTTTTACTATTAAAATCTTTTCTAGGACTGCACACTTTCTTACATGTGTTGCAAGTTAAAATGTTCAATCAAACCACACATTTTTCACTTTAGTGTCAATTACTGAATTTAAATGTTATTCTGTTATTTTTTTTAACATTTTTAATTACTTAATTCATTCATTCAACCTTTATTTAGTCAGGTTAATCCCATTAATGACTTTGTTGGTTACAACTGGCTTGATAAATAAAAGTCTGATTTATTTTATTTTATTTAACGTGACATTATAGCCCAACAGAGAAAAACCAGTGATTTTTATATTCTCTACAATGTCTTTCATCAGAACTGTGTATCAACAAAAAAGCAACTACAAAAGCATCATGGCAGCTTCAGATGAGTTTCCTGTCAGTTTCTATGGAGAACCTGGAGTGTTGGGCTTGTTATCAAATGGGATCAGTGCATTCCTTGTTCTTCTACCAAACTTCAACACAGCTCGAACTGGAAATCAACCAGCTGGAGTGGAAATCATACTGGCAGGTAAAACATGACATCAACTAAAGCATATACCTGTAAAACATTTAAAAAAGGTCATACACCAGTTTACAATGGTGTTCATCTCATCCTGACTGGTGGAATATGTTAACTGGTGGCTGGACTGATTTATTTTCATAAATACGATCACCTGAGTGGCACTGCCTTGAGACCTCCTTGTTTAATGTTCTCCTGCTCGGGACTCCCAACTCAACAAAAACCCAGAGCTCAGGTCAAGAGAACAAGAACTCAAAATAAACAGAGCCCATGGCCTTAAGTTTCTTCTGTGACTCCATTCATCTTTGCTTTCTACAGCTTTGGGTACATGAAATCATTTGGTTTAGGAGTTGCATGAACATCAATCATCTCAGTTGCCTAGTTCCTCTCCACCTACTTTGCCCATTTGCACCAAGATTGTCATCACACAATAAAGTTTGTATTTCATTCCACATATTAGCTGATCACAGCTTGGGATGAGTTTGTGGCATCTGCTCTATAACACCTAATGACAAATTATTTATTTAAGTCTAGAAGTTTGTGTCCATTAAACAGAAGATGCATAACATTATGTGTCCATCTTTTGCAGTGGCCATGCTTGTTCTGGTTTCAGTCACTTGTATATCTGGAACTTTGTCTTCACTGATGAAATGCATCTTCTCACAGAAAATGCTCCGAGTGGACCCTCCAATCATAAAGGTAACAAATAAAAAAATGAAGTATTTTTTCTTTTAATTTCAAACTAATGCGTAGTTTCATACATTTTGTTTTTCTTTTTTGTCTAATTTTCTGACTTATTTTAGGAAACTGTTAAGCAGGAAATATCTGAAGAGCCACCCTGTCCAGTGGCCAGCTCCCGTCTCACCAGTGGTCTCCACAAGATTGCTGGACAACTCAAAGAGGGGGGAGTATGTGGTATTCCCACAGATACTGTTTATGCTTTGGCTGCTTCCTGCAAGAATCCCCAGGCAATAGAGAAAATCTACAACATTAAAGTAAGAAAGATAAACATGGTTTCAGTCAAATATATTTGTAAATTCCTCTTTATATATATTTAATGTAACAGTCATTGTCTTCTTAAATGTGTTCATCTCCAGGACAGACCAGCAGAGAAGCCTATATGCATTTGCATTTCCAGTGTGGAACAGCTGGTAGCAGCCAAGCCTCCTTTCAGTCCTCTGCTGTGGGAGTTTATGAGGAACGTGTATCCAGGAGGCATCAGCTGCATCGTCAGCAAAGGAGACTGGCTCTTCCAACTTGGTAAGGGTTCTACCAAGGCTCTTGTTGAACTTCCAAAACTTGCCACCTAAAATAAGGAGTCATCTACAAGAAGTGTAAAGAACTAGTAACACAGATCCTCAGTATTCACCTCCATTTTTATTCCTGTCTTGTGCAGGTGTTGGACCAGCGATTGACCGTGTTGGTACCAGAGACAGCATCATGATCCGTGTCCCTGACCACACGGTGACTTGTCACTTATGTGACATCACAGGACCTCTTGCGATCACATCGGCCAATCCCAGTGGAGAATCAGACAGTACCCACCACAGCATGGTCATCAAGTAAGAGTCTGTTGTTCAAGGAGGCAGTGGAAGGATTTACTTTGGGTTTCTAAGAAGATCAAAGTTTTAACTTCTTCTCACATAAAATGCTTCCTTAGTAGTTTAAGTTTTCTTCAAAATGTGTTATAGGTATTCATGAAGTATGTAATTTAAATTATTTTTGGTGAGATCAAACTTTGTGATCCACTTTTAAGCCCTTTGTGTACAACTTTTGTTTTCCTGTTTACAACTCAAAGTTTAAACTGTCTATAAATTGTGTTTTACTACAGCCGTCTGGGCCACAAGATCCAAGGAGTTCTGTGTGATGGAGACTCAAATGAAAGTGTTGCTTCAACTGTGGTCAACTGCCTGAAGATAGATGAAGGTAAAACTTCAAAAAGTCTGATGAGTTTTTTTTTGTTTTCAATATTTTTATGTCTCGTCTGTTTTGCCCTTAAAAAGTTAATATTTGTATTAATTTTCACAGGGACCATTACCATCATCAGGGAAGGTTGTGTTCCTGCTGCAAAAGTTCACCAGATCTTTGACAGAGTTAAAAGCACTATGGTGTGATTTTTATGACTTGTTCCCTGAAAGGGTTCTGAGTAAATGTTAAGTTAAGTTATTTATTTATTTATTATTTCCTCTTGTAAACTTTAAGCTATTTACAGTAAAATAGTGTTTGACTCTTTTTACTGATGTTTTATGGTTGTCAAGAGTATTTGTGATATTTTATGGTTATTTATTATATATATGTGTGTGTGTAAAAAATAAAGAAAAAGTAAGATAAAAGTGTTTCTGATAACTGGGTTTTCATTATATATGCATGAATAAATATAAGCAAATAAGTTATTCAAGTTTATCTTGAGTGAGAAAATAATGTAACATCATGCTTATGTTCATTTTTGGATTAAAATATGTTGACAGATTGTAATTAGAACAAATGTTTTTGTATCTGAACTAACTCATATTTACAGTACAATTTAAATTATGAATGAAGTGTCATAAAAAGCAAATGATGGATTAAAGATGAGCATCAAAGTTCTGTTTTTCAATTGACATGAATCAAACTAAAAACATATCTGTACTGATGGTGCTTTCAGTTGCTGCTTTGGGTGGAGTAAAATATACATGATTAAATTTTAGTCTGCAATATTTTTGACTTTATTATTTGAGTGAACCTTGAAGTTTTTTTAAGGATTTTTAACAAAATTATAAAAGATAGATGTCATTTCCTCCAATCTCTATTATAAAGTTTTTTTTTTTTAAATCCTTAATTTGGATTCTCCCTTCGTCATGGGGTCGCCACAGTGAACTAAGTCACACGGAGACTTGGCAATTGTTTATACCCCAGATGCCCTTCCTGACACAACCACTGAGCCACCACAGCTCTCTGTGTGGAGCAGAGAGCCTCCATCCAAGGTGCTCGGGGAAGCAGATGGTGGGGGTTAATGGTCTTGCCAGAGTGGGGCAAATGAGGGTGGAGACAGGTGTGACTGCTTCACTTATCCCACACATATTTTTTGACGTTGTCAATACTTGAACTGGTGATCTTCCAATCACAAGCTCACCTTCTTTAACCTCTGCACCACCACTCCCCCATTCTTTATTATGAAGTATAAAAATATAAAAATAGAGAATAGTAGCCACAGGAAAAGACAGCAGTGTTGTGTTCACAATCATCAGTTTAAAACCACATCACAGAGAACAGGAGTGTCTTTCAAGAACACATTAAATGTGGAAATAACTTTAATGTTTTATTGGTGTCAACTAAAGACACAATCAGACAAACAGAAAAAAGTGAATGTCTCCTGTTCATGTTCAGTATAAAAGGTCACAAGGTCAAGTATGTTTAATCAAGGTGAAGCTGAAGAAAAGTTTATAAAGTGAGGCTAAACCTTGCTGGCATGTATCTTCTGACCAGTTTGAACAAAGAAAAACAACTCTTGAGGATGATCCAAAGTTGAATTTTGAACATTATCTGTTTATAAACAGGTGGTCCTTTATTATTTCATTGTGATTCTGTTTATGGATGAAAAAAAAAAAAGAATTTTAATTACCGGTAGAGAAGCCAGAAAAAATGAAAATAAAATTAGAGTTTTAGCTTTTTTTGGTCAATGCTTGACAGTTTTGTCACACAACATGACAAGATCAAGTGTTTAATCCTGTTAGTGGTCAGATAATGTGTTTGGAATCACTCACAGCTACTACCACATCAAAGTCTAGCTGAACATCTGGACAAGCCTTAAAGCCATTTTTGTTGATTAGTTTTAGCAGCCATTTTGAACTGTGTTGTCTTCAAAAGTGAATCAGTTGTACATCCAGTAATTACTTTATGAGACATTCATTAAAATCTGTCCGGTGGTTTATTAGATATTTTGCTAACAAACACATTTAATTTTAATATTTAATGACAAAGTTTTAAAACAGTTTTAACACTGTTGGTTAGTGCTGAGGGAATGACTCTCAGCTACTGACTTGACAAATTTTGAATTAATATTTGTATAATTCATCAAGTCTTAAGTCATTTTTTATGTTCGTTAAAGTCACTTAGCGGTGACGGCCATCTTGAAAGAGGTTGACTCTGAGAGTTAGACAGTTTTTCATCAGTTAATCAATTTCTGGGATATTACAATATTTTTTTCCCAGTGGTTTTATTAGATAATTTTCTAAATAGACATGCATTTATGAGTTTTTACTGGACGCTCCAGTTTTCTACCACAGTACAACAACTTGCACATCAACTTCATTGGAGATCTTTAGGTGTGAATGTGTTCATGTAGGGTTGTGAGTCTCTGTGGTGACAGTAAGGAACTGATCATCAGTCCAGGATGTGACATGACGTTTGACCACTGATTGCTGGAAAAACTTTTGCAACACTGAACAGGTTTAAACATTTACAAAAGATGAGAGGTTTTATCTGTTGTAAATCAGTGCTGTTGGGCTTTTCCTTACATTTCACGTCATCTACACCTACACAATACAGATGATGTAAGACATTTTTCAAAACAATCAATATACAAACCTTTAACTTAACTGAAACTATCCTTCATGCAGGCTGAACAATTGGCCTAGAGGACTGAACTTTACAACGTCTTTGTTCATAAGGAAGTACTAAAACTGATGTCACAAACTGAAGATATTTGTCTTTGTTTCTGCACACTAGAAACATGTAAAACATGTTCAACTTTAATATTTTATTTTATATTACATTCTTTAAAAAGGTCACTACAAAATAAAATAAAAAAGACCAAACATGAAGTCTGACTATCATCCAGTTTGTAAAAAAAAACACTGTATAAACTTAAATAAAATGCATTGTATATTTTCTATAGTTGTAAAGCTATTTCTCCACTCACTGAATTAAAAAAATGCTAATATAAAAAAAAAAGAACTTTTATGTATATAAAAAGGGTTACTCTAATGCCATACCAGGCTAGTGGTGATAATAAAGTGTATTATAAATAAGCAACACAAGATGCTGATGGGTCAGCTAACTTACTTTAAGGAGAATATGGAGGGAGACAGATCACAACATATATACAAAGAACAATCCATAGACAAATGACAAAACAAAATATTAAATGAATATTAGTAATAAACAGAGAAACTAATGAGGATGAACAACAGCCACCTGTGGTGATTGGGATTGGACACAAGTGAAACAGAAGACGAACACCAGGAGGAGGAACACTGAGGGGTGAATGAAACAGGAGGAATCAGACACGACAGGACAAAAACTCAGAAACCCCACAGTACCCCTCACTCAAGGGAATGGCCCCTGAAAAACCCAAGTAGAGATCTACATCTAACTTGGGTGGGTGAAGTAAAAAACATTATGGAGGGCACACAGGGAAACACAAGGACCAAAACACAAATAAATAACTAGCAGGTAGGAACCTGGGCAACAGAAATACAAAAGGAACACAGAAACTCAAACCCCCAGAGTTAACGTGGACGGCCAAGAGACCAGCAGGACAGATGTCCAGGCAGGCAGCCCAGTGACTGTCCTGAATGTGGCAGAAGATCAGGGGGTGGCCAGTAATCCATCCAGAACATGGCATGAGATCTGACCAGTGGCCAGGAGACCATCCATCTTCAGGCAAGAGTTCTGACAGGTAGCTAGGAGACTGTCCATTCATGGGCAGAAGTGGCGTCCACCTGGACCCTCTTTGACTCAGACAAAGGTTAGGTGAGGAGACCACCAGGGAGGACACATCAGCAGACGAGGAGGCCACTGGAGACTGCAGCTGCAGGCAAAGAGACCTCTGGAGAGACAGTGGCTGCAAGCAAACAAGCAATGAGAGCCACAGCAGGTGAATCAGTGATGAAAGCCACAGGTGATGGTGGGTACATCTATTACAGTACATTTACTTAGACCCACATGAAGTGTAATGATTATGGTTTGCTTTCAACAAATTAGATGATTTTTGTTGTTGTTGCCTAAGATAGAATATTGAATAAGCATGATAGCTGTGTGAGACAAGAATTCATAAAACTGTAAATGATCCCAGAAGTATAATTGATTAAAACTGTTGAAATAGCTGGTAAAACATGATGACAAAATTAATTTTTATCAAAGTTTCTGTACAGATAAGGGTTTGAAAATAAATACATTTAACACAAAGTGAAGAATGGCCCCAACAAAATCTTTCAAACAACCAATAGATATCAATGTGGAGAAAACATCTGAAGAAAAAACAAAACATTTTGAGGCTCAATGAGTTTAACCTGACTAAATAAAGGTTGAATGAATTTATAAATCAACATATAAACTTTTATGTACATCTACAACTGATTACATATTTGTGTCTATGACTCAGTGTTACAGATATTGAGGTAAAATACGGGGTGGTAGTAGCAAAGAGTCACACCTTATACTCCAATAATTCTCAGTCGGGTCATCTGGACAGTTTCTTTTTTTATAGAAATGTTTCACCCTCCATCCGGAGGGCCTCATCAGTCAGAGGAGTTCCAGCAAACTGTTTCCCCACAAAGCAGTAAACACCTTAAGTGGACTAATCAGTTTGCTGGAGCCAAGATGGTTTCTGGGGGCCATCCTGTCCCTCGTTGACTCCTCCCAGGCAGGCAGCCAAAGCAAAAGTGGTGTTTACTGCTTGGTGGGGAAACAGTTTGCTGGAACTCCTCTGACTGATGAGGCCCTCCGGATGGAGGGCGAAACGTTTCTATACAAAATAAACTGTCCAGATGAACCCACTGAGAATTATTGGATTTGGTACCTGGATGATTGAGCATGAACTTTCACACCTATTATTATTTCTAAGAACAATTAGATTATATAGTGTCTCTTAAAAATATGATTAACAACAAGATGATATAGGATAGTTGACATCTGGTTCTCTGATTCTTCACATTTTTATACCTGATAAATAAATAATTAGTGGTCAGATTATCTCTCACTTGTCATTTGGACAGAGACTCGTCATTGGTTGTCTAAAATAAGGCTCTTTGTTAGACATCAGTGTTAACAAACAGAGTATTGCCACAGGAGGGAAAAAACTAAACCAAAATCATCAACTGGAATCTGCCTCTGATCATGTCTGTCAAAAATGAAGGATCTGTTGTACAAAATGTCAACAAAACTGTCAAACAGGTAACAATGAAAGAAAGAAAATGATGTCATGTCAATTACAAAACAATGAAAACCCCGAGACACAATTAGTACTACTGAGAATTTATGATGAGGAGAAAAGAGGTCAAACATCAACACATTCATCGTTGTTGATCAGTTCAACATGAAGTAATTCATACATCATGCTTTTGACAAGTTTAATCAACCGTTTATTATTTAGTTTTATTGTCATTTTGATTTACTTTTTAAAAATATTGTTTGTGTACAAATATACTGTTTATTATAAATTGGGAGAATGCAATAAAGCAGTAAGTTTAAAATTGTTTAGTCCTAGCATTAAAAAAAAGATTTTGGATGTGTCAACCATTATCCATCCTCGACAGATCCATGTTTCCTTCTGAGTCATCACTGTAAATATATATCAACTTTTTTTTCTGACTTGAGTCTCTTGCTTTCAGTTTGTCTGTTCTGGAAATTAGAATATGCTGCAAATATGATAACATTCTTGTTGCTCATATCAAATGATCAATTGGCATCATGGAATTTAAAGAAAAGTTTATGATAAATTTAGAATTAATAAACCTGTTTAATGTAAATTTATAAATAAATGTATACAGTAAATTGTGTTCACTATATTTAATTACTTATTATTCATTACTGCTTTACAAACTTTCTCTTTACTTTCCCTTCTGTATGGCACTTGCTTATCAATCAAAGTGATAATGTTGAAGTGAAAGTAGGAATCTGGTCTGTCTTGTGAAACTGGTCTGGAGCTAATTAATCTTTTACGGTAATCTTTTAAGGTGTGAACCAGAAACCAAGTGAATATTCAGAGAACGTCTCTATCAGGAGGCCAATTCTACAAAAAGGAACTGGTTAAATGTGTTCCCAAGTGTTCAGCAGATTATTTTCTGTCATTAAATCATCAATTTAATTACCAGTAGATAAAATTCAGACTTGAGACAGACTTGTTCTATTCTTGACGCAACAAAACCAGGAAGTTATATTTGGAGCTACTATATCGACAAGTTATAATGGATAAACAAACCAAACATCATTATGCAAATATGTGGGTGTGACTAGTCTAGTGACCTGGATCCACCTCATGAACTTTGTGCTACAGAGCAGCAGAAGAAGTTTCTACTGAGGAGACTGTGGTCATTTAAAGAGTAAAGAGATATTCACTTACAATATAAGGGGTGGGGTGGGGGCTGCTTCAGTGTAGTAGGGTTTCTCTGTGGAGCATTTTAGTTTTCTATAAAATTTATCACAAACAACCATTAAAGTCGACAAAAATCTCACTAGATCCTGTTTGTACTAAATGAGGAAAACTTTTTTTGTTGAAATTAACATAAAACAACAATTAGATTTGACTTAAATTTATAATTTTGTGTCATATGTTGGAACTACTGTACATTAAAAAGCAGTATTTAAAGTAAACAACTATTTACTTTACAAAAGCAGATGCTTTGGTTTAAACAACCTACTGTATGCATCAAGTGCAAGTATGATATTTTATCCAACAATTTTTATCTTTTGATAGTATTACTTTTTCTTATATTTTGTAAACATTTCATTTCATCCAGACACATGACCCATGATTTATCTTTTATCCATATCTTCATAAATAACATAAAAAATGAACATTTCTAATAATGATATCACCAATCTCTGTATTTTATTGTGAAGTTCAAATCAAGTCTGACAACTTCACATCCAGTCAGATCACTTTGGATCCAAGCCTGGATCATGAATCACTGCTGTGTTTACCTTCACATACTGATAAAGCCTGGCTCAAAGACCACAGCAACAAAGGAGCAGCCTGCAGGAACAGATTCAAATGATTTAATTTCAGCTAAACCTAAATTAATGTAAGTAAATAAATATGGAGGTAGTGTTTACATGAACTCTACTGGAGATTCTGGCCAGCTGTCTTCAGTTGTCATTTAGCTCCCACTCACCTGTGGAACATGAAACACACAGAACAGCCCTCAATCCCATGTTCACAGAGAACCCCCCACCCCTCTCACAGTGTGCCCCAAGAAACATGGTTGAACAACTTCTCCAAGACCACAAAGCCCATGTAGACTGGGGTCGTAACAAAACTCAGAAAATATGAGCTGTTGAGTTTAGTAAACATATTTGTATGTTCAGATATGAGACTCATCTTCAAAATAACCCATAAGACATGAACCTCCACATTTTAGAAGACATGTTCAGCTTTGTTCAAAACAGCCGATGAGACCTATCATGCTGATTATTTCCATCCATCCATCCATCCATCCATCCATCCATCCATCCATTATCTTTTACCCGCTTCTTCCTTTTCGGGTCGCGGGGGTCACTGGTACCCATGTCCAGCTATCACTGTGCAAGAAGCGAGGTACACCCTGTGTGGTGTTCCAGACACACAAAAGAGTAACCTCTACATTAATGATTGTTACAAAATGCTGTGATAAATATGTTTTGGTGTGGAGGCTGTTATTGTGGGTGTAATAACATGCCGTGCCCGGTGGGGACGCGCTTGCAGGGCTCCAGTGGGGTTCGACCAACAAAGAAGAGTGATGAGACGTTCACTGTCAGTTCGTGAATCAGAGGCTGTGTCTCAATTCAGGGGCTGCATCCTCATGAGTGCGCATTTGTCGGCCGCATACGTCACTGCCCCGCGCGGAGGACTGTCCCAATTCGAAGACTCCTCCTCATGCGGCCGAGGAATGCGGCCTACTTCCTGCCGAAATCGAAGGATGCATCCGTGGAACCTTCAAGACGGAGGCTATCCCAGAATTCATAGCGCCAGCAGAGATTTCGCGGGGGGGGGGACTTTCTGCGTGCAGGGTCGGGGCTGCTGCGTGTTGTTGAGTCATCAGCTCGTTTTAACAACAACCTCAGCGCGAATATTCATTCAACCTTTATTTAGTCATCTCAAACAACCTCAGCTCGAATATATCTCATTAAAATTTAACTACAGAAACGACAAAAAAATGTATTAGCTGAACATACAGTATATTATTGTTTCTGAGTTTACTGTTTTTGAAGAACTGATTACAAATCAGATTATTTTACACGTGCGTAGCAAGGATTTTCTGAGGGGAAATCTTTTAAAACCCAGAGTGGACCTACAAAATGCAAATTGTCCCATAGCTCAGTTGGTAAATCAACTTGCGATTGGTGCAGATGTGCTTTTCTCGAAGCTGGTTCGAATCTCACTCGGTACGGTTAAAACTTATTTTACGTTTGTCTTTTATTGGATAAAAAAAAAAGGAGTTTCACAAACTCCTTCCTTTTAATCTCAGTCCTCATTTTTTTATCCAATAAAAGACAAACGTAAAATAAGTTTTAACCGTACCGAGTGAGATTCGAACCAGCTTCGAGAAAAGTATCTCTGCACCAATCGCAGGTTGATTTACCAACTGAGCTACTGGACAAGTTGCATTTCATAGGTCCACTCTGGGTTTTAACAGATCGCCGTTTATAAGTTGATTTGTACTCAGTTCTTAACAAACTGTAAACTCAGAAACACTAATATATATACATGTATTCAGCTAACTAATATATTTTAGCGGCGTCCCTTCTCTTTCCACACACACAAAGCGCGCACACAAGAACTTCCCACCCACTTCAAGAGAACGCCCCACCCACTTCAAGGCCGGCAAACCTGAAGGCTAGACCGTCCCATTTCAGCAGTTTCGCTCAGCCCACCCGGTCTTGTGAGTGCGTGGCCTACTCGGCCCAGCTAAGCTGGGTCCTCATGAGGATGCAGCCCCTGAATTGAGACACAGACTAAATAAATAGTTTGCCATGTGCTTCCTCCAGTTGTCTGCTTGAACATTATTTTATTATTCAACCTACATGTGTTAATACACAACAAAACTTTTGGCGACGAGGATTGGATGTTTCAAGCTGGAAGGCACAGAGTCTGCACACGGAGCGGCTCCATAGAGGCAACACGGACGGTAAAAAGAAAAAAAAAGCAGAGCGTTTTGGGTGAGTGAAAGGACCGCCGAAACCGAGCTAAAAAGATGGCGTTTGGAAAGCCAGAAGATTTTCACTTCGAGGAAAGTGAGGAAAGTTTTGATAATTACCGCGAGCGTCTTGAGCAGTATTTTGCTGCAAATGATTTGGACACTGAAGAAGAGAAAACAAAGTCTGTGTTTCTCACGGTGGTGGGGAAAAGATCCCATAGCTTGCTGATGGATCTATGTGCTCCAGATAAACCATCAGACAAAAGCTACAAAGAGTTGGTGGATTTACTGCAGAGACATTACGTACCAAAGACAAACTTTATTGCAGAAAGGTGCAAGTTTCATGGAAGAAATCAAAAAGACAATGAAACAATCAGTGAGTATGTGGCTAGTTTAAGAAAATTAGCAGCAACCTGCAGATTTGGGACTTTCCTAGATGAAGCACTGCGTGATAGATTTGTCTGTGGAGTTAAGAGCAGTGAACTGAGAGACCGGCTGCTCAGCACGGCGCACACCAAAGAGTTGACGCTGCCGCTGGCGATAGAAATGGCGTTTTCTTTTGAGGTAACTAAGGACAGTGCACAACAGTTTGCACAGAAAGCTTTCAAGGCTCATGTAGTGGAAACGAAGGTTACCACCAAATACCGTGAAGCTGAGAAAAATACAGCTACAGGGAAGGCCTGTTATCGCTGAAGTGGAAAAGGTCACAACCCGAATGACTTCCGTTTTAAAGAAAGCGAGTGCCATGTGTGTAAAAAGAAGGGACACATAGCTAAAGCCTGTCGCACACGTAAAGAAGGAGGTCGTTCGAGTACCATCAAAGGAACCATGCATCTAGAGGTTAAGAGGAAAATCAGCGCTCTCAAGCAGCAGGATGTCGGCGTTCTCAAGCAGCAGGATGTTGGCAGCTGGACCGTTCCACAGTGCCCGCCTGAAGGGATGCCTCAGCATGCAGATCCAGGAAACAGGCACGAGTTTAAAGGGGACCTAGATGACACCCAAATTCTGTCACATCCAGTCACAGAAGACAGAGCAGCCAGTGATGTTGTGGTTCAGTGCGAGATGAAAGCTGCACCAAACTCTGACATTGTTCCAGATCGGACCTTGGACAGTCACAATTTTGATCTGTTTGAGCTGAAAACAGGTAATGAGAACATTGTAAAACCTTATTATGTGTATGTCAGTGTAAATGGGTCAAGGGTGAAGATGGAATTAGACACTGGTGCCGCAGTGTCAGTGATATCTGAAAATCTGTATCAGCGCAGATTTAAATCAGTCAAACTTAGTCCAGCGAATTGTGTACTTAAGACGTACAGCCAAGAGTCATTACAGCTGATGGGCAAAATGGTGGCAAAAGTAAAATGTCAAGAAATTACAAAAAAACTAGAACTGCTAGTAGTAAAAGGAAGAGGCCCTGCTTTGATGGGTAGAGACTGGATTAGCCAGTTGAAGCTAGACTGGTCACAAGTAAATAGAGTGGCTCCAGAAACGGTGGAAGATGTATGTGCTCAGTACGCATCAGTTTTCAACCCTGAACTAGGCAAGTTGAAGGGTATTAAAGCTAAGCTACATGTGGCTCCAGAAGCCGTGCCAAAGTTCCATAAACCGAGAAATGTTCCATATGCATTGAGAGAGGCTGTGGAAAAGGAATTGACTAAATTGGAGGCGGAAGGAGTTATTTCACCCACTAGTTACAGTGAGTGGGCTGCCCCAATAGTTTGCATACCTAAAAAGGATGACAGTGTGAGGTTATGTGGAGACTACAAGGTCACAATCAATCCATGGTTAAACGTGGATCAGTACCCACTTCCAAAAACACAAGATCTGTTTGCTAAATTAGCAGGAGGTCAGAAATTTACCAAACTAGACTTATCCCAGGCTTACCAGCAAGTCCAGTTAGAGGAAAGCTCTAGGTGTTACCTGACTATAAACACTCACAAAGGGCTGTTTCAATATAACAGGTTACCTTATGGGGTTGCGAGTGCTCCCGCAATGTTCCAGAAAATAATGGATCAAGTACTTCAGGGCATGGATGGTGTTATCTGCTATCTTGATGATATTTTGATAACTGGTAAGGATGCAGAAAGCCACCTGACTAACCTAAAAGAGGTATTTAAGAGGCTCGAAAGTTACAACCTCAAGGTAAAACGAGAAAAATGTGAATTTATGCAAGACAGTGTTGCGTATTTAGGACATGTCATTGACGCCACCGGCATTCATCCTATGAAGGAAAAGACAACTGCCATTCAGAAGGCTCCAGTCCCAAGAAATGTAACTGAACTTAGGTCATTCTTGGCTCTGTTAAACTACTATGGGAAGTTTATACCAAACTTATCGACTCTGATACAGCCAATGACGGCATTGCTGCACAAAGAGGCAAACTGGGTTTGGTCAGAAAAATGTCAAAATGCTTTTGAAAATGCAAAGAAGGTTTTTCAATCTGACCAAATCTTAGTACATTTTGATGCAGAGCTACCAATTATCTTAGCATGTGATGCATCTCCTTATGGAGTTGGTGCTGTAATCAGTCACCACATGAAAGATGGAAGTGAAAGACCGATTGCATTTGCATCAAGAATGCTAACAAAGACAGAACAAAATTACTCACAGATCGAAAAAGAAGCACTTGGTTTAGTGTTTGGTGTTATGAAGTTTCATGACTACCTTTATGGAAGGAAATTTCTTTTAGTGACGGATCACAAACCATTGCTAAAAATATTGGGACCTAAAACGGGTGTGCCTACTCTAGCTGCTGCTAGATTGCAAAGGTGGGCCCTAATTCTAGCTGCATACAAGTACGAGATTCAGTACAAAAGATCTAAGCAACACAGTAATGCAGATGCATTATCAAGGTTACCAATGAAACCAAGTGGGGATGTGGTGTCAAACCCTGTTTACAAAGTATCTTACCTTGAAGAGTTACCTATCACTGCGAGGGATGTAGCCAAAGAAACAGAAAAAGATCCTGTGTTAAAGGTGGTGAAACAGTTGGTGTTGACTGGCTGGCCAAAACATGTACAGGATGAATTGCTGAAGCCATATTTTCAGAGACGTTTTGAGCTGACGGTTGAAGATGATTGTCTACTGTGGGGTTTACGAGTGGTGGTTCCCAAGAAATTAAGAGATCAGTTGATTTCTGAACTACATGAACACCACTGGGGAATAGTAAAAATGAAATCACTAGCCAGAAGTTTATTCTGGTGGCCAGCAGTAGATGAGTGCATTGAACAGGAAGTCAGTGAGTGTACCATCTGTCAAAAGCAGCGTAGTATGCCTTGTACTGCACCAGTGCATAAATGGAAATGGGCTGCTAGCCCTTGGGAGAGAATCCATCTTGATTTTGCAGAGGACCACAAGCAGATGTTTCTGGTAGTCATGGATGCTTATGCTAGATGGCCAGAGATTATTCCGATGAACACTACTACATCAGTGAAAACCATTGAAACATTGAGACATTTGTTTGCTGCTTATGGGTTACCAAAAGAAGTTGTAACTGATAACGGTCCTCAGTTTGTTTCACAAGAGTTTGAGTCATTCCTAAAAAAAAATGGAGTGCAGCACATCAAGTCACCAGCATACCATCCTGCCAGCAACGGATTAGCAGAGCGCTTAGTACAAAATCTTAAGAAGTCGCTAGCAAAGAATCGAGCCGTAGGTGGTATGACACTGGAGCACTGTGTTGCAAAGTTTCTTTTAGGGTACCGAAACACACCCCACACAACTACAGGGAAAACTCCTGCTGAGTTATTTCTAAAAAGACAGGTTCGAACAAGACTGTCACTGATCAGACCTCAGTTTTCTGAGAGAATGCAAAACCACACAGAACCATCTTTGTCACGTGTCAGAGTTTTCACAGTTGGTCAACCTGTATTGGTAAAAAATTACAGGGGAGGGGAGAAGTGGTTAAATGGAATTGTGCGGGAGGTCCTGGGTCCTGTAACGTACAGTGTGGAAGTGAATGGGAAGTGTGTTAAAAGACATGTAAATCAGATTTTGTGTGTAAAGGGAAATCCAGCTCACTTGACACAAACAGACACTTTTTGGAATGATGAGGATCTCAACACAACCAAAGGTGTGGATCAACAGATGGAAGAAAAAACTGTTGGGAATCAACCTATGGATGTGCCATCAACTTCAGTCGAAGGAAACACTCGTCCAGTCAGGAACCGGCGACCTCCTGATAGACTGAATTTGAAACTGCAACTGTAAAAAAAAAAAAGAGTTTGTTTGTTGTTTGAAAGAAGAAAAAGTGTTTTCTCAATTGGAGAAGTATTGATTTTACAAGGGAGGAGCTGTGGTGTTCCAGACACACAAAAGAGTAACCTCTACATTAATGATTGTTACACAATGCTGTGATAAATATGTTTTGGTGTGGAGGCTGTTATTGTGGGTGTAATAACATGCCGTGCCTGGTGGGGGCGCGCTTGCTGGGCTCCAGTGGGGTTCGACCCACAAAGAAGAGTGATGAGACGTTCACTGTCAGTTCGTGAATCTAAATAAATAGTTTTCCATGTGCTTCCTCCAGTTGTCTGCTTGAACATTGGCCCTCATGCACGAAAATGTTCTTATTCTTATCCTAAATTTCTCCTACTTTTGTTCGTACGAAGCGTTCGTACGAACATGCCACGTCAGATCCAACAAAGTCTTCTATCCTCAAGAAAAGCGTGTAAACGGGCTGCTTAAAGGTGATGAATTCCACCTGTTCTACTCACCTGCGCGTGCTCGCGTGAAGGTAATTTACATAATTTCCACCCCTCAAAACACCATATAAGGCCACGCTTCCTGCCTTCTGACAGCAGGAAGTGTCCATTCATTCAAACTCATGAAGTAAAATGAGGAACTCCACGCGTTCGGAGATCTGCTCTCAGTCGCGCTGTGGCTACCCCCCCCCCTGCAGGTGTCGGATGGTCAAATATCTTTAATGTTAGTGTAAAGTTTGTAAACAACTGTGTAGTTTCACTTATTCAGAAGAGCTGTGGCGCACCGCTGCCCCCCGCAAGTGTCGGATGGTCAAATATCTCTAATTTCAGTGTACTGTGTTACATTATAGTTTCACTTATTCAGAAGAGCTGTAGCGCACCGCTACCCCCCCACCCCCCGCAAGTGTCGGATGTGTTTTTGAACAGAGGCATTTTAAAATGTCTCGAAACTACAGTTAACCTCATATTAATATTGTAGTGCATATGTTGTGTCTCCCGTGGGTCGTACAGTATCAGAAATCAAGAATAAATGGTTTGATCTGAAAATGGCTTCAAACAAACGTCTCGCCGCAGCACGACAGGTGGACAGTCTGCGAGATGGAGCAGACTTTTACTGCAAGACGCGCGATGATCCACACTCAGAACACAGATGACAGTGCGCCCGCAGTCAACAGGCAGCTTAAATAAAAAATGACATGAAACGAATGAATAAGCTGGTTTCGCTTTGTTCTCCCCTCTCTCTGCGGTGCTGTGTGTGTGTGTGCGTGTGTGTGTGTCTGCTCGACAGTCGCGCGGCGTGGGGGGGGGCATGCCGACACTGGCGCGGGGGGACCCCGTGCCCACTGTTGGCACGGGGTGGGGGGGCGTGTGCCACACCACGCGCGGGGGCGCACGGTGGTCGAGTGGGGCGCGGGGGGGGGGTTTGAAGCCGCTTTCTTTTAATTTAACAAATTTGTGTCGTTGCATTTAATTCTTTTTAAACTCAGAATATTTTCTAAATAACGAAATATAAGTGATTAGTGATGGAAATCCATCTGGATAACGGCGGACCGACTGCTCGTAAAATATACGACAGGTCCAGACCACACGTACATTTTGTTCGTATCTGAAAAAAATCTTAGGATACGAAAACATTGTTGGATGCCACAAATGATCCTTAATCGCTCGTACGCACAGGATAAGCACATATCTGTGCGTACGAACGGTTTGTGCATGAGGCCATTATTTTATTATTCAACCTGTGTTAATACACAACACCCTGGACAAGTATCTAATCCATCACAGGGACACATAGAGACAAACGAGACAAACAACCATTCACTCTCACTCACACCTAGAGACAATTTAGAGTCACCAATCAGCCTAACATGCATGTTTTTGTTCTGTGGGAAGAAACCGGAGAACCCGGAGAAAACGCACAAATGCACGGAGAGAACATGCAAAATCCACCCAGAAAGGACCCCGGGCCGGGATTTGAACCAGTGTAACCTGCTCACTGAGAGGCAGCAGCTCCATCAACTGCACCACCGTCCTGCCATGCTGATTGTTTTGGTCAATCTGATTCAGACAACAATAAAATCAGTAAGGAAGAACTTATCTAATGTTAAAAAAACTACATTGTAGTTGGTTAGGAACTCTAGAAGGATTTTTATTTTCCTTCAGGAGGCCTCAAACATGAGATTTTTAGTTAAATTAAACAAAAGAACAATGATTTTAAAAGGGTCTCAAAGGGATGGGGAAAGGATGATTGATTAAATAAAATAAAAATAAAAACTACACATAGCAATCATTTTTGATGACTGATTTTATTGACCTTTTTTTACATTTAACAGTAATTTGTTTTTACACATGAGAATATGCTCCTTGTGAAAAAAACACAACATAGTTTAAAGAAGCAAAATGTTAGCATAAATAGATGAATAAATTATTGATGTAGCACTTTTTCTGTCTAGATTCTATAAAACATTTTGCAATATTATCACTCACACGCTCACACAGCATAAAAATATATATTTGTACAGTTTTTGCTCTCATTCACACAACACAAATACACAATTTAAAATATTACAGCCAATATTTCTTCTTTTTTTTTTTACTTGCTTGAATAGTGTAAAATATAGACAAAAATACCTATGTTATACATCAGAACATGTAAAAATACTGAAAATGTTTCAACTGCAATGTTTGTAAAACACATGTCATGAACATGAAACACAGACGGATTATTCAGCAATAAGATCATTTTGACTTGAATCCTGTTTTTACAATGATGTTTGTTGCTTTGTCCATGGTAACTTTTTGTGTTTGTTCATTGAAGTTGTGAGAGAAGAGCGCTGCAGTCGTCCAGTGTGTCCAGCTCGTCCACTGCTTCAATCAGACGTTCAACCTTCTCTGGTGGAAGCACCACGCCTGCATTGTTTCTGAACTTCTTCCTCAGGCTCTCATTGGTCAGTGGGTTGCGCCAGTGACCATAGAAGGTGTCACAGCGCCCCTTTAGAATGTCTCCTCCAGCTAGAGTGACCTGGACTTCACCGTACATACGGTTGAAGTTAGCAGGGTTGTCCTGAGGATGCTCCAGGCGGACGCGGCTCAGCAGGGCGTGCAGCTCGGGGCGCCTCATGGCAGCTGGGCTGAAGGACTGAACGGTCACCTCACCGTCCAGGAGAGCACTACAGGCGTTAAACTGGAAGGAGTGGCGTGCCTCGTGCTCCGACTCTGGAAAAGGCCTGTTGATGTATTTAGACAGAGGGACTCTGAGCAGGATGTCCTGGACCTGATCAGGGGAGACCTTTCCTGGATCTACTCCAACAAGAAGCTTGTGGACCGAGGCTGCAGCATCTGCCACCCAGTGCATCCCCAGATGGGCAGGGAAGCGCTTAAAACCCATGTCCTGCTCCTCTAGGAGGAACACATGACCATCATCACTGGTCAGTTTTAAAGCTTGTGGGACATAATCTTCATAAAATGCATTAAAGCCCGCCACTCCTGCTACAGCATCCAAGACCAGAGGACTGGCCTCTAGGCCTCGGGAGGCCAGCAGAGCAGCTTCCAGCCCCAAACGGGAAGCGTTGCCAATATGAAGGGGTTTGGACTGAGTGGCAGCGTTCGCCATCGGAGCTCCAGCTAGAGAAGCAGCTATAGCCAGGGCATGACTGCACTGAGACGGATCCAAGGACAAGAGGCGAGCACAAGCTGCTGCACTTCCCATAGGACCCACCACCGTGGGGGGGTGGAACCTGACCAAACAAACACAAAGACACTTCAATATTTACTGCACACACATCACAATATTGCTCTAAACTTCGTGTTATGAATGAAAAACTAGTTTTAAGGTCGATTAGATAAAAGTTTTGAGGCTTGTTGTAGTATGACTCTGTGCAACTAATTCCCTAAAAAAAATCAGTTTTACTCAATTATTAAAGTGCAATGCAGAAATCTGCAGTTTCTACTGGACATAAAAAAGACTGATCAAAAGACTCATGTTACAAATAATCCATCCATGGTTCAACTACATTTAGACTGAAATATAATGCTCCTCTTCTCCAAGACACTGACCTCTTGGGGATGTTGTGCGCCTCATTAGAGAATCTCAGTAGACGACCCTGGATCTCGATGCCGACATTGAAGGCCAGTAAGAAGTCCAGGCCACTTGGTTTACTGTTAGCTGGCATCATGTCACTGAGAGCTAACACGGCAGGAAGGACGGCTCCTGAAGGATGAGTGGCTGGGTGCCACGTGTCATCAAAGTCCATGGAATGTGTCTGCAGCAAAATAACAGATTTGAGTTGAATGGTTTGAAATTAGACAAACATATTGCATTGATACATATTTATTTATAATTTTTATTGATAATATTTATTGATTTGTTAAACATTATATAACAATATAAATCCCAATGAGATCACAGATCTCTGTTGCAAGGGAGGCCTGGGCCTGAAGGCATCCTAACATGCATGTTATTGTTCTGTGGGAGAAAACTGATGCAAGCACAAGAAGATCATGCAAACTCCATCCAGAAAGACCCCAGGTCTAACCGGGGATTGATCCCAGGACCTACTTGCTGTGAGGCAACAGTGCTGTGAGGCACTCCAGGACTGTTTTGACACCACAGATTGGAGTATGTTCAAAGAAGCTGCTACCACAAACAACACCACATGTCTCCAGGAGTACTCAGACACTGTATGTTCATACATCACCAAGTGCATTGATGATGTAACCAACCTTAAAACCATCACTGTTCGGGCTAACCAGAAGCCATGGCTGACAGCTGAGGTTTACAGACTCCTGAGAGCCAGGAATGCTGCCTTCAAAGCGGGAGATCAGGTGGGCCTGAGGGCAGCCAGAAACAACCTGGACCGGGGCATCAGAAAGGCAAAGAAGCAGTATTCTGGGAAAATAGCTCACCGTTTCAAGGACAGCAGGGATACACGCAGTCTGTGGCAGGGAATACAGACCATCACAAACTACAAACCACCCCCCCAGACCTGTGACAGCTCAGCCTCTGCGCTGAATGAACTGAATGAGTTCTTTGCTCGGTTCGAGGCAAGTAACAGCACACCAGCACATAAACTCCCCCCCTCTCCTGATGGCCAGGTGCTGACGCTGTCCTCAGACAGCGTAAGGCGATCATTCATCAAGATTAACGCCCGGAAGGCCTCTGGTCCTGACAACATACCTGGTCGTGTGCTGAAGGACTGTGCAGGGGAACTCGCAGCGGTCTTCACGGACATCTTTAACATCTCACTGAGCCAGGCCATCGTCCCCACCTGTTTCAAAGCCACCACCATCATCCCTGTCCCAAAGAAGGCAACGCCCGCATGCCTCAATGACTATCGCCCAGTAGCACTCACCCCCATCCTGATGAAGTGCTTTGAACGGCTAGTCATGAAAAGCATCACATCTGTCCTCCCTGACTCCCTGGATCCCTTCCAATTTGCATACCGACCTAATCGCTCAACCGACGATGCCATCTCCTCTGCCCTTCACACAGCTCTCACACATCTGGACACGAAGGACTCCTATGTTAGAATGTTGTTCATCGACTTCAGCTCGGCATTTAACACCATCATCCCCCAACAGCTCATCCATAAACTGGACAGTCTGGGGCTGAACACCTCAATGTGTAACTGGCTGCTAGACTTCCTGACCGGGAGACCACAGACAGTACGGATCGGGAGTAACACATCTAGCACCATCACATTGAACACAGGGGCCCCACAAGGATGTGTGCTGAGCCCCCTTCTATTCACCCTGCTAACACATGACTGCACACCATCGTACAGCTCCAACCACTTCATCAAGTTTGCGGATGACACAACAGTGGTAGGTCTCATCAGCAACAACGATGAGACGGACTACAGGAACGAGGTGAGCCGCCTGGCCTTGTGGTGCGGACACAACAATCTCACTCTCAACGTGGAGAAGACAAAGGAGATTGTTGTGGACTTCAGGAAGAGGGATGCCCAACATCCTCCTCTGACCATCAACAGCACCGCAGTGGAGAGAGTGGACAGCACCAAGTTCCTGGGAGTGCACGTCTCAAAGGACCTGTCCTGGAGCAGGAACACTGCAGCACTGGCAAAGAAGGCTCACCAGCGTCTCTACTTTCTCCGCAAGCTGAAAAGGGCTGGAGCTTCAACCCCCATCATGAGCACCTTCTACAGAGGTGCCATAGAAAGTGTCCTGACCAGCTGCATCACTGTGTGGTTTGGTGCATGTACTGCATCCTGCCGCAAGAGCCTCCAGCGCATTGTGAGAGCAGCTGAGAAGATCGTGGGCACCTCCTTGCCCTCACTGCAGGACTTACACAGCAAACGCCTCACTCGGAAAGCCCACCGCATGGCAGGTGATCCCACACACCCACTACACAGCTGCTTCAGACTGCTGCCATCAGGAAGGAGACTGAGGAGTCTCCAGGCTCGAACCAGCAGACTGAGAGACAGCTCTGTTCATCAGGCAGTCAGAATGCTAAACACTCTGCCTGCTCTGCCTCCCCTCCCATTTGAACTGCCTTAACACTAAAACTTTCTCACATACTATCACTCAACACAAAGTTTTTAACACTAGACTCTGTGTCACCAAACGGGTTTTCACTAAACTCTCGGTCATGTGCTCATACAGTTTGCACTACTTCTCATACTTGCACTAATGTCTGTATTACATCACTGCCTATAATCATAATACTGTTTACATTCTCTGTTTACATTTATTAATACTGTTTACTTTTATTACTACTGCTTACATGTAATTACTACTGTTTACATTTATTTACACTACTCTAATATCTACACCACTGCTGGTACATATACAGTGTGCTCTGAACGGTCTTATTTAGGGATGCCCAATGTGCCTTACTGCATATGCCACTTTTTGCCTCTACAACAACATCAACTACTACCTCATACATATACTGTGTACATTGACTCATACGCTGCTTTGCCACTTTGCAAATGTCAATGCTAGAAACCTTTAGTTTATTTTAGTTATACTTTTTATACTCTTTTTTTATACCACTATGAAAAAAACTCAGGACAGTGTTAGTTTTACTATTTTTATGCTTATGTCTATTATTATATGTTTCAGTGTTTCAATGTTTAGATGTTTACTGTTGCACCGAGGGACTGAGAGAAACGCAATTTCGGTCCTGTGTATGTCCTGCACTGTACATATTGCAGATCTGACAAT
>JBBPBX010054192.1:0-23561 GCA_038048925.1 Garcialebias charrua
CTGAAAGTTATCTGTTCTTGGTCTTGGAGGAGAACTCCTCCAACACCTGCCCTACAGATTTTGTCGCGGAGGAATGAAGATCCATCCACGTACAATGTTGTCATATCTTTGCAGATATTGTCATCAAAGAAGTGGTGATTCGGGTCTTCGGTTACTGGGGGTTTTACCTCAACCGGCGGCTGGGTGGCTGGCACATCTTGTGTACACTTCTGGCAGATTGCCAAGTCCGTCCCCAGATGAGACTTCTTGTTTTGACCATAACGTATGTCTAGGTCAAAACTTTGAAGCGCCATGAGCCACGTTGCAACACGTGAGTTTGTCACCACACCATCTCTGATGCGTTCACTGTTAAGAAAGGTCACTGGCTGGTGTTGTGTTTCCACAATGATTTTCTGTCCACCAATGTAGCTGGAGAAATGTTTAACTGCCCACACTGTGGTCAGTAAAGCTTTCTCACAGTCTGAGAATCTCAATTCGGGGCCTGCCATCGTTTTGCTGGCGTAGGCTACTACACGTTTGTCTCTGTCGTGTATCTGGTACAGACCTGCACTTATGCAATGAGCTGAGAAGCCCACTTCCAAGTAAAACTCTTTGTTGTAGTCTGGGTAGACTAAACAAGGGGCTGACTTGATCCTGTTTATAAGAGCGTCCATTGCCTGTTGCTGTTTGTCAGTCCAAACAAATGGTACGTCTTTTTTAAGGAGTTCAGTCAGTGGTTTCGCAAGGTCCGCATAGTTTTCGATGAATTGGTTCGAGTAGTTACACACGCCCAGAAAACTTTGTAGTTCTTTGAGATTGGTGGGGACTTTGAGATTGTCGAGGCCTTGGGTGCGAGTCAGCTGTGGTTGTACTCCGTCAGGACCTACAAGTAGGCCAACGTAGTCCACTTTGGTTCTGCACCATTGGCATTTTGACAGTGATATCTTAGCACCAGCAGTTGTCAGCTGATTCAGAACGTGGTCGATCTCAGCCAAATGTGAGTCCAGTGTTGGCTGCCTCAAAAGGACATCGTCCACGTAGATCAGTGTCCCACGCTCGTGGGCGTCTGGACATGCTTTGTTCAAGAAAATGTTGAACTCTGCAGGTGAGTTAGCGTAGCCAAAGGGACACCTGTTAAAGGTGTACTGACGGCCACCAAAAGTGAAAGCTAGTTTGTACTGGTCCTCGGCGCGCACAGGGATGGTCCAAAAACCAGAGGCGACGTCGAGAGTCGAGAAGTACTTACCATTGGTGACCTTGGGCAGTTCCTGTTGGAGTTGCGTCATAGGCCATCTGGATAAGGGAACTTGTTTGTTTAGCTTTCTGTAGTCTATAGTGAGTCTCCACTTACCATTAGGTTTTAACACCGGCCATAAAGGCGCAGAGTAAGTGCTGTTACAGTATCGGATGATACCTTTTTCTAACAGGTCATTAATGATTTCTCTGATAGGTTGATGTGCTGCCAGAGGAATCTTGTACTGTCTGACAAATGCAGGGGGAGCATTAGGCGGGGTTGGGATGCTCACTGTGTGGAGCGTGGTCAACCCACAATCCATCGAGTCAGTTGAGAATGATTTCTCATATTTTAGAAGAACTTTGCGAAGTTTGTCCCTTTCTTCATCAGTTTTCAGGGCGTCGGCTTGGGCGACCACCTGGTCAATCTGTGAAGCAACTGAGAGGGGTTCTTGCTCTTTGGGGAGCTCCAGTGAGTCCCCTTCAGTGTCGTAAAACCTGTCAACAGGTAGTGCACTGTAAGTTTGGGGGCATAGACTGTCTCCTTTGTTGAAACCGAACCTGCGGACAGTGTCCTGGTCGGACTCACTGGGGGAGAAAAGAGCTATGGCCTGTGTTGGTTTCGTGAACAAGACTTGCCCCGTGTGTTGATATGGGATCAAGTTCTCTGGGAGTCCTCCCAGAAATGGAATGCTTAGCTCAAAATCATGAAAATCAGTGGAGATCAACCATCCTAGCTGTGTGTTTTTTGGGATCAGTACCTCTTCTGTGCTTGTGTTGCACACAGCAACAGTCGTGGTCCTGCAGTCGAGGGTCACTTGGAATGTGGCCTCCATGGACAGTCCTAAGTTGAAAAACATAGGAGATGGTTGAAAGTATGCCTGTTTTGTGCTAATAGCTTGTCCTTTCATGATGTGACACATCACCGGCTTGTTCATAACCTGAGGTGGTACCGCAGTGTTATGGCTGTTAGCAATCTGACAGACCTCTGGAATGGTCTGTCCAGCCTTAAGGTTCTCTGTTGTTAGCACAGGAGAGTCCTTTGTGGCTGTGTCTAGTGACCACAGTACATTGTTGTTGATGTCCACTCGGACACCTAACCTTACCAAAATGTCGGAGCCTATGTAGGTTGCATGTGGTAAGTTCGGGACCACGAGGAACGGGTGATCCAGTTCTCGTTGGTTCCAGATCAGTTTCAGGTCAATGATCCCTTTTGCGGTCATTACCTGTTTATCGTTGGGGTCCAACGAAAAGCGGAAAGCCTTTTTGTTCATTTCTAGACCCAACTGTTTTTTAACCAAGGTTCCATAGAAAGCTTGGCTGATCGCTGATTTCTCCGTCCAAGGAGACAAAACAGCATCATCGGTGTGGGATCCTTGGATCTCAACACCCTTGACTACCTGCGGTAGGTAGTGTTCAGTGAGTGCTGACTGTTTCAGCTCGCAGAGGAGGCTCTCTTGTTGGGCCTTTTCTGCCTCACCTGTTGCTGAAGGTTCACTTACCGGGATTGTGCTCTCGTTGGAGGACCCCTTTGTGCCTTCCGCGGTACCTGCTGTTAAACAGTCAGTGTCACCATGTGTAGGCATATCGATCGGCAGTGGTTGGCTCACTCTGGTCCACATTGTTTGATCGCCATAATCTATAATCGCGTCAAAGCGGTTTATAAAGTCTTGGCCAACCAAAAATGGGAATGAGTCAACGGTGGACACGTGTACCGGGTGGTATAGCGTCATTTCACCAATCTGCATATGAACCATGGCTATAGCTGTAAGGGTTGTACTCGTCTCTGAGAGTCCTTGCAGTACTACAGCACATTCTTTGAGGGGTATTTCCCTGTCAACCCCGCTAGCGGCTATCCTTAGCTCCTTCAACAGTGTGGGAGACATAATGGTTATGTCAGCCCCACCATCCAGGAGGGCCTCTTCTGTGAGGACCCCTTCTAAAGTGATTGACAGGTAAGCCTTCTTAGCGGGCCCCTTCCTGATAATGTTACACAGGAACCTATCAGGTTTTTTCCGACGTGTGTTACGTCTACCATTGTCTGTGTGAATTTCATTCACCTGTACTGGTAGTGCAGTCACACATGGGTCTGAGTGATCGGTCTGTGACGAGTCATTGTCTTTGGTGAGTGAGCTTACCCCGCTTTTTTCCGATGAGGGGCTCTCGGACTCTGTAACAATGAAGTCATGGTTACAGTCAACGTCTTGTTGACTGTCTATACCCTGATTGTCAGCATCCTGACCATCAGTATCTTGGCGACTGTCAGCAATCGTGGCATTGCTGTTATTAGTGTGTTCTGAGTCACTATCAATGATAGTGCTACACATCACTCCAGGTTTGTTTTCCTTGTTTGTTTTTTTCAAACTTTCTAACAACCGACGTATGTTCTCCATCTCTTCTGAGGACAGAGGTTTAGGGCCTTTTTTCTGGAACTTCTGTGGGTTTTTCCTCGCCCCAGACTGTTCAGTTTGAGGTGCAGGATCTGGCGCATTGCTCGGGGGTCCCCTCTGGGACCGCCCTCTTCCATATGAGTCACCTTGGGACCCATATTTCTTTTTCTTTTGGAAAGCCCCCCTTTTTTGATGATGGGGTTCTTCCTCTTGATGCGGCCTGTACCACTTAGGGTCTCTGGACCCCTTTTGGTCTTTGTTCCAGCGGACACCTTCATTTTGCGGTCTGTCAGGTTGGAAATATTGCTTATTCTCGGCTTCCTTAAAAGAGTGAGCTGGCGCTCTTGCTCCTTCAAGGTCTAGTGATTGGTATTTGACCTTTTCACCAGGACACACTTCAAAGGGTGTCTTGTTTGGTGAGCGACCTGTAAAAACATCTATCGCGCACTCTCTTATGTCTTCGATGGACCTCCGTTTATAGTTTGCGCTGACATGTACTTTCTCTCTTATGTCAGGGCAAAGATTTTTGCTGAAGATATATTTAAACCCCATCTCTTCCTCCATCTCTGGCTCGCATCTGTCACCGAAATAGGCACGGAATATTCGGTCATAATATGACCTCGGGTGCTCATTCCTACCTTGCTTGATGTCGGTTGCCGCTATGATGCCATCGGGCCCCGTGCAAGGAGTATACTCCTTTATCAGCGCATCACAGAGAAGACTGTAGTCTTTCATTACTGCGTCTCGTTGACGCTTCATGAAGGCATGCACTGTCCTGTCCGAGGTTAACCTTACCAGACAGATTTTATCATCAACTGTAGCTTCTGGGAAGCGTTGAAGCTGGAAATCAAGGTCCTCGAGATAGATCTTGGTTTCGTGTGAGCCCATTGGGCCAGGGGCGAAGGTTTGAATGCTTTTCGCCATATTCCGTAGTTCAGCCATTGATAGAGGTATTTGTGGGTTATTATCAGATCCACCCACCGGTGCATCCGGTGGGATTGTTGGTATTAGAGGCCCTAAGGGACGGCGCGGTGGTGTTGGAGGGAGTAGTGCATCGGGCATGGGCGGGGGCGGTGGAGGAGGGAGCGGGTCATCAGGTATGGGAGGGGGCGGCGGAGGCGGGTTGTTCTCAAGGTGTTTACTCATGAGATTCAAACATTTTCTCTCTTCTTCAAAGAGTTTGTTCACTGCTGATGCACGCTCTATTCGACAACTGTTCAGTTGGACTTTTAACCCATCATTTTCACGTTGTAACAACATGTGCTGGTCTTGTGATTTTCTATAATCCTCTTGCAGCCTTGTGTACCGTAGTGATAATGATTCCAGGGTGTCCGTGCATTTTTCCAGCGCGTCCCGTGCCTCCCCACAATCCGCCTGAATCGACTTGTATTGATGGTAATACTTATCCTTCTCCACCACACATTTTTCCAAATCAACTTGTGATTGGTCAAAATCCCTTTTTAACACTTTGCATTCTTCGTAGAGACTACGCGTTTGTTCAGCGCTGCCAATACTCGACTGTGTTAAACTCTTTACCTCCTGCTGTAAAGTGGCAACCTCCATTTGTGCTGTTAAACATGATGTAGAGACAGCCCGGCGTACAGCAGTTTCAAAGTCTAGCTTGGCCTTTAACAGAAGGCTTAATTTAGCCAAACGTTTATCTCTGTCTGCTTTCTTTTCAGCCGTTGTGGTTCCAGCTGTTACAGTTTTTAATGCACTGTCCACATCTGCTTCCTCCATCAACTGTGTCTCTTCATGGTAGTTTGTGATGGGCCCTGTGAGTGAAAATAAGGCACATTCGATCCAATCTGCTTTGGTCGGGTCGTGGCCTTGAGGTGGCACAGGCTGCCCAGTATCAGTGGTGTCAGGGGTCTCACCCTCTGCGCCTGCCATCTTTTATCTGGATTTTCAGTGAAAATAAAAATAAAAGATGCTCTGTATTCGTTACTCTAAACTTTTCACTATTTGAAAATAAACAGGAAAGTTTAAATGTACACAGGATAACTGGGAGATGATGTGTCAGAGAGAAGGAAGAGAGGAAATAAAAATTCAGTTATCTGGAGTGAAAACTGTACTTTTGTTTGTTATTTTAAATTCTTTCGTATTTAAAATAAGCAAAAATGTTTGTCCGTACCTCTGTTATCCTAAATATTTTATTTAAAATAAACAGGAGCTATTGTTTGTGTACAGAACAAAATTAAAAGCTGGTAACTCACCATAAAAATGCTGACTTTTTTATGATGTTTTTAAGAAAACTCATCTGTCAACGTCTTTTAACCAACAGGGGGCAGCTTCGAGTCTTAATTTTAATCACGAGGAAACTGATTTTTCTAATCGGTATTTAAACTAAAAACAACCTTTTCAGAGTTAGTTTCTAGTATGTTCGTGATAAACGCTCGAACTGCGGTCTTGTCAGAGACAAATATATGTTGTTAGACAGTTTAGATGGCTTTAAATGAGTTTTTAAACTCTAGTGAAACCACTTTTCACCGTGTGTGTGTGAACTGGGTCTGCTTGTCACTCAAAGTGCATCAGGAAATGACGACACAAATAGGCGGGTCGACGCAGCGCGTCACCAGCTCTGCTGTGCTGAGCGAGGCGGAGCTCGCTACACAGATACGTGACGTCAACCAATCAATCACAGCGGTTGTAGTTCATTCCAAGCGTTCATGGTAAATGAAGTTTTCTTACCTTCGCCCAATGCAGTACCGGAAATGACGACAAAGTGGGTTGGTCGCAACGGCGTGCGTTCCCACTACAGCGAATCAGCGCTCGCCACGAGTGATTGACAGCTCACAGCTCTCGTTCATCCAATCACAGCTCATAAACAACGTGTAGGACACGTCTATGTAACGTTAGCTTAGCACGCAACTCTAGACTCTTAAACAACTCAAACGCTTTAAATAAACTTCCCAAAATTCTGAAACGTGGCAATCACAAATAAAACAGGCACGACTTAGCTACATTCAGTAACCCAGCACTTCAGCTGCAGAACAAACACGGACTCGCTCGGAGCCACTTTAAGGTCGGTTCCGGTCCACTTTTCAATGGAGCAGGAAACGGGTCTGACAGAACCCAGCCGACACGTTCTAACAGTAATATGCTTTTTCGACCTGCTCTAACTTGCAAAAATACCACACACAGCAATCTTGTAGATGTTAAAGTAGCTTTCAGGCTTTTGACTCGGCGGTCATTATGCAGTGAGATTGCCTCAGCTTGTGCAACGTAATCTGGACCGGGTCCTTATCAGAACCACCAGACACTTCCCACACAGCGAGACAGATCCCCACCAAACTACTTATAGCGCTTCAAAAGTTGAACAAATAACAATTTCAGCTTCAAATGTCATTAACTGCAGTCCTGCAATCGATCTGAACACTTTTCCAGCCAAAATAATTAATCTGTTAGAGTCTAAAACTTGGAATAATCATGCCAACATAACGTTTCAAGTTCATGAGAGATCACAGATATATCAATAAACTTTCAGAACCACGTACGACGGGCCACCAGATGTAAGAATTATGAGGAGGTCAATATTAATACTGACCTCTTTATCCTTAATTAATCTACTTATTCAGATTGAATAGTAAATTCACGGATTCTGTTCTTTTTCAGTTTACCCAATATCTCTGTGATCTTTATGATGGATAAATAAACAGAGCCATTAAGTGACAAAGACGTTAACTTAGTTTGATATGTCAAAGAGACACTATCATTTATTTAAAATAAATCAACTAAATTAACACCATTACACTTGATTGACATGATTTCACTTTCTTTCAATTTAAAACGTCAGCACACTTAAATTCAACACAACAGACATCAATATTGGATGTAAACATATTTAGTCTGAGGGCTCTTTAAACTTAAAATAGTTTCCAGCTTAGATTGAGAGGGGAAAGAGTAGGAGGAAAGATTTAAGAAGAAATTATCATGAGCATGATACCAGAGTGACACTTCTCCTCCGACTTCTGCTAAAATCCAGGTACGTTTTGTAAACAGCTCTTTACCTTTTGACGACTGCCCGGTAAGAGGGACGACCTTGTAGCCTTTCAGATGCACGGATTCTTGTGGGAACCAGTACGATACCTTCAAGCAAGGTTCTGGTTTACGTTTTCCAACGTCTCCTGGTTTTGCTTGGTCATCAGAGAATATGTCAGCTTCAGGCCTCTGACTTCAAGATAAACTTATTCCAGGAAGGAATAGACAAAGTTCTTGATCTTACGCTTGTTCGAAGTAGACTCATAACAGCCTGTTATCAGTCCTTAGCTGAAGACGCCGGTCGTTAGCTCTTGACCACACGTGTCCAGCTCTTGGGAAAGTTCACATCCCTTGGAAGTTCCCAGCAACTCTGAAGCCTTTAGCAAAAGCTTAGACTAGTACTTAAGGAAGGACCAGTCGAGGAGTTCATTTGTCTTATCAAACCCAAGGTTACAAGCAGCAGCAGAGAGAAATGTTTAGGAAAAAGATAGATAAAGCTGGAGCCCTGCTCATGAGACTGTCTCTGAGTTTCTAAACAAAACCGTCCGGTCTCTGTGACCCGAAGGCTTCACCTTTAAACACAGCAGTGAACACAGTTTAACTCTTACAGAATGACACAGCTTAACACTAGCACTACCACATGTGAGCCATTTGGATATTCTAACTATAGTTCCCATGGGAGTTAGTCAAATGGCTCATTGAATTAGCATTTTTGCAGCCATTGGTATGTATATGAGGCCATTCTGTTGGTGTGGATGAGGCCTTGGGGGCATATTTATACATCAGAGTCAGAGAGTCAGAGAGTCTTTATCGTCATTTGCACCACATGTAGTACATGTGATGAAAACGAGAGTATGTACACAGGATCGTGTATATAAATATATAAATATATATATATAGTATATATATAGTGTATATATATATAAATATATATATATATATATATATATATATATATATACATACATGCACCCACATATATACAGTATATATATATATATATATATATATATATATATATATATATATATATATATATATATATATATATATATATATATATATATATACAGTATATGTATATATATGTACTGTATATATATGTATATATGTATATATATATAAATATAATATATATATTATGGGCGGCCGTGGTGTGGTGGTAATGGCAGTCATCCCCCGATCGGAAGGCTGGAGGTTCGAATCCCGGTTACTCACACCATGTGTCGTTGTGTCCCTGGGCAAGACACTTAACCCCGAGTTGCTCCCGATAGGACTGGAAGGCGCCTTGCATGGCAGTCACCGCTACCGGTGTATGAATGTGTGTATGAATGGGTGGATGGTTGGTATTGTAAAGCGCTTTGGGGTCCCTCACAGGGGGCTGGAAAGCGCTATATAAATAAGCTCCATTTACCATATATATGTATATATATATATATATATATATATATATATATATATATAGTCAGAGTCAGAGTCAGAGAGTCTTTATTGTCATTTGCACCGCATGTGGTACATGTGATGAAAACGAGATTATGTACACGAGGTCCCAGTTACATCCAACAACAAATGAAAGAGAAAAACAGTAATAACATCTAGAACTAACTAAGAAAAACATCAACTAGTAATACACTAAGCCTAATATCAGAGGTGTCAAGTAACGAAGTATAAATACTTCGTTACTTTACTTAAGTACAAATTTTAGTTATCTATACTTTAGTAAAGTAATTATTTTTCAGCCTACTTTATACTTCTACTTCTTACATTTTCAGGCAATTACTGGTACTTTCTACTCCTTACTTTTTAAAAATAGCCTCGTTACTTTTCTTTCATTTTGCCGTTTTTTTTTTGTAGAATATAGATATTCACGCAGGACTTAACCAAAAATTGACATAAATATCCGCATCAGCAGCCGTCGTCACTCACCAGTGTTGCCAGATTGGGCGGTTCACCGCGATTTTCCTTCTGACTTTTGCGGGTAAAGAGTGCTTTGGGTGGGTGGGACTCTATCTGGCAACACCGGTCACACGCGTGTGTCTTTACATCCGGGGCAGCGTCGGCAGCTCCGGGACCCTCCATCAATGTAGAAGCGTCTGCGGGACCGTGACCCTCCATCAGTAGTTGGGGCGTCTTCTATAGCAACTTCATCCGGCGAAGCCATGCTGTCCGTGACGCTGACTTGTTAGGGGCTCTGCTAGCGCTAGCATTAGCGTCTCGCGAGACAACGTTACCTCTCAACGAGAGATATCGCGGGAGTTTAATATCGCGAGATCTCGTACAACGTTGCACCGGGCAACACCAGAGACAGATATGGTATGTAAAAAAAAAAAAAAAAAACTGCCATCTGGAAAAATATCCTTTGAGGAAGTGGAGAAGATCACTGAGTCTTCACCTGGTTGGCAGGTAAAAATTCAATAATTTCCAGTGTAGTGGTGAACCATGTTTAATTATTGATAGTTATAAACAAAAGTGTACAATTGACACGTACAAATAAATACATAATTGTGAATTTACTTTACACTATGCAAACATACAACCTTGTCCATCTTTAAAAAAACACAGTTCATATAGGTAAATTAATAAATACATTTCAAAATGTAGTTTAAATACAATGCTAAATTATAAATATAAACAATACACGTTTTTCCATTTATTTATCACTACATAACCTAGGCTATGTGTCACTAATGAACTTTAACACCTTTTGGCAGGCTAAACATGTCTATGGATGAGCTGTATGAGGAATGTGTGACTGCAAACAGCCTGATAGACCACCTCACCACCTCACCTCAGGAGAAAGAACGGTGGCAGTCCCAGGGAACAGCAGAGAAGTGGATGCAAGTTCTTCAGGCAGCTGACCTCCCCAACATCCAGCTGTTGTATCCTTTGTCCTCAGCATCCCATCTTCCACTGGGTTTGTGGAAAGGATTTTCTCTTTCATGAAAAGTAAGTGGACTGATGTGCGAAACAAATGTTCTACTGAACTAATTAGAAGTGAGCTCATTGTCAGTCTAAATTATGAAATGTCTTGCTCAGAGTTTTACTCTTTGGCACTGAAAAACAGAGCACTCCTTGCTGCAGCACGATCTCAGCAGAAATACAAATGGAAAAAATAGGTTGACTCCATAATAGGGATGCACCGATAAATCGGCCGGCCGATCGATCGGCTCTGATTTCCTTAATTTGGGGAGATCGGTGATCGGCCGATCTTTAAATGAGAAGCCGATTTTATTTACCGATTTTATCTGCCTCAGCAAAGGTTGGAAAATCCTGAAAATTTAGGGTGCATTTTGACCTTTTGACACCTGAAAATCGGTATCGGCCAAAATCGGAATCGGCAGGTCAGACTTTCTAAAAATCGGTAATCGGTGATCGGCCAGAAAATTGAAATCGGTGCACCCCTACTCCATAATGTAACGTTCCACTGTTTTAGTTTACAAGTTTTTTATTTTTACTACAAGTGGAAAGCCATGGCCTTTGAGGCACAATGTGTTTATGTTTACAGATTTACTACAAACTTTATTTGCACGTTGCACTAAATGCACTATTACAGAATGTTCGTATTGATTTTTTGTTATTTAATACTGTTTTAAGTTATTAAGCAGGACAGAGGTCTGTTTAAGAAAGATACATAATTTTCAAAAGATATGTTTGTTTCTGGCAATTCTATTTGCACTAAAAATAAATGGTTAATTGTGTAATAATTTGTTTATACATATTTTTATAATTCAAAAACACGTATCCAAATGAATTCAGGTTGATTTCAAAGTGAGGAGGGGCAGGCAGGGTTTTTGTGTGTGTGTGTGGGGGGGGTTAAATGGGGTGACCAGCCCTGCCGAGAGGTGTCCCTTATTTATTTATCAAGGAGTTGGCAACCCTATTTTCAATGGGCATATATGCAGTTAAGACAGGTAGCTTAGTGCACCCCTAGTTTTTCAACATTAACAATATAATATAATCTAGTCTAAAAAAATGATTTTTGTGGGGGAGGTGGGGTTGTATACAATAGTATGTGTGGTGCGGCCTAAGCATTTGTCTTTGTTGTTGCTTTTTCTTACGCTACTTTTACTTTTATACTTTTAAGTAGTTTTTGAAACCAGTACTTTTTTACTTTTACTTGAGTAAAAAGCTAGAGTTGATACTTCTACTTCTACAGAAGTAATTTTAAATCCCAGTATCTATACTTCTACTTGAGTAATGAATGTGAATACTTTTGACACCACTGCCTAATATAGTGGGGATAAACAGCAGCACGAACATGAGTTTGTATGAGCAGATGGTCACAGATGAACACAGATGAACACAGCAACAAGAAAACAGATCAGCATCAGTATGATGTGATATTTTGCAGTGTTTATTTTTTATTTTATTTTTATTTATTCATGAGTCTAACAGCCTCAGGGTAGAAGCTGTTCCTCAGTCTAGTGGTTCTACACTTGATGCTCCTCAACCTCCGTCCTGAGGGGAGTGGGGCAAAGAGTGAGTGTGCTGGATGAGTGAGGTCTTTCATGATGCAGGTGGCTCTTTTCCTGCATCTGGAGGTGTAAATGTCTGTGATGGTGGGGAGACTGACTCCAACAGACTTCTGTGCAGCCTTCACCACTCTCTGCAGAGCTTTATATATATATATATATATATATATATATATATATATATATATATATATATATATATATATATATATATATATATATATATACAGGTAGTCCCCGACTTACGAGCGAGTTCCGTTCCTCCGAGGCGCTCGTAACGCGAAAATTCGTAACTTGGAACGGCCGCCACGTGTCTCGTAAGTCCGGAATTTCGCTCGTAAGTTGGAACGGTTTTGCTAGCGCGACTACAAACACTCGTTTTTCTTCGAAAAACTGCTTATGAGTGCATAAAAATGATCGGAAACGTGTGTCCAGAGGTGTCAAGTAACGAAGTATAAATACTTCGTTACTTTACTTAAGTACAAATTTTAGTTATCTATACTTTAGTAAAGTAATTATTTTTCAGCCTACTTTATACTTCTACTTCTTACATTTTCAGGCAATTACTGGTACTTTCTACTCCTTACTTTTTAAAAATAGCCTCGTTACTTTTCTTTCATTTTGCCGTTTTTTTTTTTGTAGAATATAGATATTCACGCAGGACTTATGTAACCCAGACAATCATTTTAGGTCTAAAAACTCCTAAGGTAAATATGTTGTAAATATAGCTGCAATTGTATTTCATTTATTTATGTTGTAATATGCTTTAACACTGTTTAAAATACACAAGTGTAAGTTAAAAGCAAGAAAGCATAACATTTTGTTGCTTGTATTTTATTTCTGCTTTATTGTGAAAAGCCAAAAGGAAGTGTGAGCAGTCAGGGTTTTGAACTTGATGAAAGCCAAGCACACCAGAGTTGACAGGTGTGCTGCATTTTGGACTAATTAAATAAGTTTCCTGGTTGCTAACACAGTGATTGTCAGTGGAGACCTGTTTGATGGTTTTGGGACTACAAGGGACAATTTCAGCCTGAAGTTTGTCCTACAGTTCTGTGTTTTTGCACTTTGAGGCAGTTTAACATCAAACATTTAGCATTCACTAGCTCAGTGAATGCTGCACAGTAAACCTAGTGTAGCTTGTTCAGCTTGCTGGGGAGACTGTCTCTTCATCATTCCGGCCTGGAGGTGAAGATGGTCAGAACTGGAGTGTTTATGGACTGCCAGAAGAGTTCCTCTGGATTACATTGCTCATTGAAGTTAAACCTGGACCTGCAGACAGCTGATTGCATCACCATCTTGGTTTGGATTTCCTCTTCGCCTGAACTGGGACCAGGGTCTGTAGTGAACTACTAAACCAGGTACTGTTTGGTTTATTTATTTGCTCAACGAGTGAAGCGGCCATTACGTTTTGGGCCTCACCGCTCCCAAGCGTCGCTCAGGCCTGCAACTTTAACGTTTTAGGGTTAGATAAGCCGGCAGGTGTCTGTGTGTGGTTGGTGAGTGGGCCCCTCACTTAGTTGAAGCTTTACAGTGACTAATCTGCTTACAGATACCGTTTTTGTGTCATATTGTATAAGTTGTTCAATCTTTAAAACATGTTCAGTAAATTGAGTTTATATTTTACTTATGGTTTGGTTATTTATAGTTAAACAGAGTGTGTGTGAGATGACCACAGTGTGTATTAAAAGTTCAGCAATTAAGAGTAGTTAACATTTAGTCTAATGCTAAATATAAGAATCTAGGAGGCCCTTACCTACAGACAGAGGGTAAAGGTGGGCTACATAAATGGAGGCACTGCTGGGAGACTGAACATTTAGCTTAGCTTTTCTAAACCTGTTCAGTTTTACTCTATTTGCTGCTCTTTACATTTCTACATTCACATTTACGCACCTGTACCATGGCAAGCACACTAATTAACAAGCTGAAGAAGTGGTGTCGTGGAGAAGGACTTGATGAGAGTCATACCCTTTTGACAGTGGTCCCTGAAAACACTGAAATAGCAGTTATTGAAGAGACAATGCAAACTATCAAGTGTCTGGGTCGAGTACGAGTAAGAGGACGGATTTGTCATGACACAGACAATGAGGTGCTCGTACTTTGTGAATGCCGAGAGAAAGTGACGATAGAAAATGTTCCACCGGAAGTGATGGCACCAACAGGACTGGCAGCCTGGCCAATTATTACTGCCTTTATGAAGCCAAGTCCTCAGGATGACTTTGATGTTAAACTGAACGCACTCTTACAGGCAGAGGGAAAAACACTGAATGATGTACAAGCTCTGTTCACTGAGCCACAACCTGCTCCATCTCCTGAAGAGTCACTTGTTCGTGCTGTTGCTGATTTAATAGACAAAGTAAACAAACCTGCTGCAGAGAGTGGAGGGTTTCGACGCCTGCGTGTCTTTTCAGGTACTGTACCCACTCCAGCTGGAGAAGAACAGTTTGACCATTGGCTAGAGCAAGCTTACCTGATGGTTGAGGAAACTGAAGGTTCTGATAAAGACAAAAGGAGGAGGATAATGGAGAGTTTAAAAGGACCAGCTCTGGAAGTAATTAAAGCAATACGCCTAACAGATCCTGATGCTACTCCATTAAAGTGCTTGGAGGCTCTTGAAAGTGCTTTTGGATTAGCAGAGTCTGGTGAAGACCTGTATTTCTCTTTCAGGCTTTTACAGCAACAACTTGGTGAAAAGCTGTCAGACTTCCTCAGGAGGCTTGAGCGTGCATTGACTAAAGTCGTACAACGAGGTGGCTTGCCAGCCAGCAAAATGGACACAGCTAGAGTCGATCAGCTACTTAAAGGGGCCATAAATGCTGACCTAATGTTGTTGCAACTCAGATTAAGAGAAAGGAGAACTCAACCCCCTACCTTCCTGGAGCTGTTAAAAGAAATCAGAACAGAGGAGGAGTATGAATCTTCTAAGGTAAAGCTCAATCAGTCAGTCCATACCATCCACACCAAAGTCCAAGCAGAGAACAAACAGTCAGAAATACAAAATTTGCAAGCAGAAATAAAGGAAGTCAAGGCGATGTTTGCAGCCCTTACCACTCAACCTCGCCCTAAAGTGCAAGTTACTGAACAACATTCAGCTAACACTGATACAGCAACAAGCTTTAATCCTGAAGTAACAGCACTAAAAAAACAAGTCAAGCACTTACAGCAAAAAGTGAACTCAAAAACTCCACAACGCCAACATGCAGCTCCACAGGTTGCAAGGGTGGTTAGTCCACCAGCTAGGTCCCCAACAGAGAGCGAAGAACGCTTTTGCTACCGTTGTGGTGAAAATGGTCATATGGTAGGAAAATGCAACAGACCTGAAAACCAACGCAAAGTTATTCAGAGACTGCTCCATGCCCTCAAGAAAGCCAAGACCAATAGCCCACAGCCCAATGCTGCAGCCACACCCCTTACTGATCCTGACTGCACAGTGAGAAAAAATGCTGTAGATTTGATTGAACCTATAGGCATACCTGAAGGCCTGATAGGTCCACTCTCAGTTGAGCCATTGAAAGTGAATGGGCATTTATGTGATGCACTTTTGGACAGTGGTTCCCGTGTTAGCATAATTTTTGAGTCCTGGTACAGAAAGTACCTGTCAAATACACCCATCCATTCAGTGAATAAGCTTGACATATGGGGACTAAGTGACTCTAGCTACCCATACCTAGGCTATGTGGTTGTGGATATGGAGTTCCCAAAGAAGGTGGCTGGGGCCCCAACAATCATGTCTGTTCTAGCCCTGATTTGTCCCGATCCACCAGGTCCTGACCAAACACCTGTAATTGTGGGTACCAATGCCAAAGCCAGTCTTTCTAAACGCTTGGCTCAGCTGTGTAGAGACACCTCAGGTATCCCAGTCCATACTTTTGACATTCAGAGCTCATGTTCCAGTACAGAGACAAGCACTCTCCTATCAGTACCAGAAGAGGACGATGGAGTAGGCTTTGTAAAATGGCAAGGCCCTGGATCTCTGACTATACCTCCCGGTGGCAGTGTTAAAGCCACCTGTACCATCATGCTGGACCAGCCACTTCCTAATGAAATCCTGATGGCAGAAGCTGCAGTGACCAGTCCACTGCCTGCAGAAGTATTACTCCAGCCAATGGTAATACCAAGCAGTGCAACTGCAAACAATCAATGTACAATCATGATTCAAAATGAGTCAAAAAAGAGTGCAAACTTACCTGTCGACACTATTATTGGGCGAATCTTTGTTGCTGACGTTGTTACAACCATGCCCAGTCACCACTCCAAGTCTAAATATTTTGACACCAGTCAAATCAACTTTGGAGAATCGCCAGTCCCAGAAAAATGGAAGACAAGACTGTGCCACAAGTTAGCCAAAAGAGCAGCAGTCTTCTCCTTAGATGAACTTGATGTAGGATTAGCCAAGGGAGTCGAGCACAACATTCGGCTGTCGGATCCAAAACCATTCCGTGAACGCTCCCGGCGCATTACCCCTGCAGATATCGATGATGTGCGTCGTCACATTCAGAAGCTGTTGGCAACGGGTATTATCAAAGAGTCTAGAAGCCCTTACGCATCTCCAATAGTGGTCGTCAGAAAAAAGAACGGAGATGTTAGGATGTGTATAGACTACCGTACACTGAATAGCCGTACCATACCTGACCAATACACCATGCCACGCATTGATGAAGCACTTGATTGCCTCTCAGGAAGCAAGTGGTTTTCTGTTCTGGATTTGAGAAGTGGGTACTATCAGATCGCCATGAAAGAGGAGGACAAGGAAAAAACTGCCTTTATCTGTCCATTGGGCTTCTACCAGTTTGAAAGGATGCCACAAGGAATCACTGGAGCACCTGCGACATTCCAACGCCTGATGGAGAAAGCGGTTGGTGACATGAACCTCCTGCAAGTCCTTGTGTATTTGGATGATTTGATCGTGTTTGGTCGAACTTTAGAGGAACACGAGGAAAGGTTGCTAAAAGCTCTTGACCGACTTCAGGAAGTAGGCCTAAAGATTTCACTTGAGAAATGTCAGTTTTGCCAGACAAAAGTCAAGTATGTTGGCCACCTTGTTTCAGCTGATGGTATTGCTACTGACCCAACAAAGATTGAAGCCGTTACCAACTGGCCAAGACCCCACAACCTAAAGACCCTTCGATCCTTCTTAGGTTTTTGTGGATACTATAGACGATTTATCAAAAGCTACTCGTCAATAGTTCGCCCTCTGACAGACCTTACCAAGGGGTACGCCCCCACACAACGAGGGAAAAGTCCTAAAAAGAAAGAGAAAAATGCCTACTTGGATGAGAGGGAACCATTTGGAGACAGATGGGATGAGTCATGCACTGAGGCTTTTGAACAGATCAAATATTGTCTCACAAACGCTCCAGTATTGGCTTTTGCTGACCCAAACAAGCCATACGTGTTGCATGTTGACGCAAGCCTAAGTGGACTTGGAGCTGTCCTTTATCAAGAGTACCCAGAAGGGCTGAGACCAGTGGCGTTCGCCAGTCGCAAACTAAGCCCCTCAGAAAGGAACTATCCCATTCATCAATTGGAGTTCCTATCCTTAAAGTGGGCAATAGTTGAAAAGTTCCATGATTATTTATATGGAGCCCGTTTCACAGTACGCACCGACAACAACCCACTTACGTATGTCCTCACCACTGCTAAACTCAACGCAACAGGACATCGGTGGTTGTCGGATCTGTCTGTGTACGACTTTGATATAATCTACAGGCCTGGACGAAACAATATAGATGCAGATCTGTTATCCAGGATAGAACTTAGAGATGATGCAGAGTGGCAAAGTATTTCACACTCTGGTGTTAAGTCAATCTGCCAGCGTGTTGGGGCTTTGGACTCTTTTAAAGACTCACCCACATACATTGAACAACTTGGAGCTTCTCCTGCTTGCATACCTGAAGTGTATGCTTACCCAACACGCATGGAGCTCAACACCTTAAGTCAAATGTCACGAAAAGAGCTGATCACAGCACAAAGTCAAGACCCAGTAATAAAGACTACCATGCAGGCCATGAACTCTGGCAAATGGCCAGAAGATGTGAAGTCTAATCCTGAGATGAAAGCCTTGAAAAGAGACATTGCAAAGCTAATCATGAAAGATGGACTGCTACACCGTGTGAGTACTAGTCATACAGGAACAAAAACAAACCAACTAGTACTGCCAACCGAGTTCAGGACAGTCGTGCTTAAGTCAATGCATGATGACCTTGGCCACCTAGGAGTGGAGAGAACAACCGACATGCTCAGGAGTAGGTTCTTCTGGCCTAGAATGGCCATGCACGTGGAGCAGTACATCAAAAACTGTGGAAAGTGCATTCTAAGGAAAACACCATGTCAAAGAGCTGCACCCCTACACCAGATTGTGAGTACAGGCCCCATGGATCTTGTCTGCATAGATTTCCTTTCTATGGAACCCGACTCAAAGGGAATAAGCAATGTGCTTGTAGTAACAGACCACTTTACGAGGTATGCCCAAGCTTTTCCTACTAGAAATCAAACAGCCCTTACAGTTGCCAAAACTCTTGTGGAAAAGTTTTTTATTCACTACGGCTTGCCTTCACGTATTCATTCGGATCAAGGCAGAGACTTTGAGTCCAGACTCATTAAAGAACTTCTACAAATGTTGGGGATCCGGAAATCCCGGACAACACCATATCATCCCCAGGGTGACCCTCAACCAGAACGGTTTAATAGAACCCTACTGTCAATGTTAGGTACCTTGAATCAAGAAAAGAAACGTCAATGGAGCCAGCATGTTGTCCCTCTTGTACATGCTTACAACAGTACCAGATGCGACTCCACTGGTTACTCCCCATATTTCCTTATGTTTGGGCGAGAAGCCAGACTCCCTGTTGATCTATGCTTTGGTACCTGCCCTGACGACAAAGGAGTAACCCAGCATTCAGCTTATGTTACACAGCTGAAAGAAGACCTGCAAAAGGCTTATAAAATGGCTATCGATGTCTCGAACAAGACTCACCTTCGTAACAAGAAAGCCTATGACAAAAGATTGGGATTCCAGAACCTTCAACCAGGAGACAGAGTCTTGATAAAGAACCTTGGTTTGAAAGGAAAACACAAACTTGAAAATCGTTGGAATAACAATCCCTATGTCATACTTGAGCAACTGCCAAACTTACCAGTGTACAAGTTGAAACTCCAAGATGGCAGTGGAAAAGTGAAAACACTGCACAGAGATAATCTCTTACCAGTTGGAGATCTTGTGAGGTTCCCTATGCCAGATGTAGTGGAAAAGCCTCCTACACAAAGAAATCTTCGCAACAAGCATATCCCTGTAGACCATTCAGCAGAAATGGAAAGTGAACTGTCATCTGAGTCTTCCGAGTTTCAGTATGCAAGACCGCAAAGATCCTACAGAACATACCTTGAACAGATACTCAAGGAGAGGAATGAAAGCAGTCATGACATAGCTGAACAAATTGACAGAGACATGAGCGTGAATGACTATGTCTCAGAAGAAGAACATCTTATTGAAGAGGACCGTGAGCAAGTTGGTACCTCTGAATCAGACTCGGAGCCTGAACTTGCCACAAGTGAAGAAGATGCACGACAACCAAGTCCATTCAACGAAGTACCGGCACAACCAACATCTAGACCCAGNACGTGATTTATTAAGGAATAGTTCAGCTTAAGACACATCTTTGCTATAATTTTAAATACAAATAATTGTTTTTACCGTGTTAATCTTGTAAAGTCCTTCTGTGATTGCTGCCTCGCGGCAGCCACTTCCTCAAACTCAGTCCAGCCTCCTACCCACGCACGGCGCTCTTCCAGCCGGCATCAACCCTTCTATGAAATGAGTCCGGAATCTTGGCCCTGCGCAGCGCATCTGTGAGGTGGAAATGCTGTCCAACGCGTGTTTGGCACGCAAATATGACGTCACTACCAACCCGCGCCACCAAGTGGAAAAGGGGCATTAGTGGGCCGACAGCGTGTCCTCCATTAGTGGGATGTTGGCAATCCCTGCAGCCTCCATGCCGGCGACGTCAAGGAACTGGGAGAGAGGAAAAATCATAGGAGCCCTGGGTTCTAACCAGGTGCGAGTCAGCTCCATCTGGAAGTCGGGAAAAATCGGCATCCTGTGCCACGTGGCCGACTGCTGCTTGGCGAAGAAGTAGTCCCCGGCCAACCTCGTTACCTGTTCTCGAGGTGGGGGTTCTGGCCAGTTGATCCGCAGCGTCTCCGCCGCTCTGCGACACAGCTCGAACAGAGCGGGGACAGAGACATCCGTCTCTGGATGAGCTGTCTTTGGGTTCTGGGAGAAGTCCTCGTCTTCTCCTTCGTCCTTGTTTTCAGCTTTGTCGTCCGATATCTCGCCCGAGGCTGTTAACGAGAGCTCGTCTGAGCGTAACAAGCCTCTCATATCGAACTTGGCGGTGGAGTCCCCAACGGGGGCCGCCATGTCCATGCTGTCCCCCCAGTCAACGTGGCCGCTGTCCTCCAGCTCGATGGCCTCGAGCTCCGGGGTGGGAGTGAGCACCTCGGTGAGGTCTGGGTCCCGCACCGCCGTGGAGCCACCCATGGCTTTGACCACGACATCCATGCGTCGCTGCCTCACGGCCTCATGCATCTGGCTGCAGTGAGGGCAGGATTCGGGGGAATCCAGCACTGTTTTAGCGTGCAACATCCCCAGGCAAACCGGACAGGCCTCGTGGGTGTCCGTCGCCGAAAGGGAGTAGCCGCAACCGTTGGGGCAGGCTCGGGAGCTGGGGCTCGCTGGCCTGCTGGTCTTCTTTGAATTTTTAGACTTTCTCTTTCCCTTCTCTGGAGCCATGGCTGAGAAGGGTTGAAGCTCGTTAGCTGTCTGCTAACGTGGTCCGAAGACATCCTCTCGTTGCGCCGCTCTCGTCGGCTAGCTTGCTAACTTTGTTTGCTAGGTAGCATCTGACGCAGTTAGAACCATCGAGCAAAGCTGCGAAGAGAGCAGAAGAATAAACCTTGAGGTTAAATAAAAGGTACTGGGCTAGCTTTCGCTAACCCAGTTGTATGTAGGAAATTTCTCTGTTGCGCCCAGGGCAGGGAGCGAGCTCACCTCCAGTCGAGCGATGTAGTCACAGAGAGTCCCACGAAGTTCAGGTGTAAGTGAGGTGAAGGGCAAAAAGAGAAAGAAGGTGGGGCGTCAGCCCCTTTTATGCAAAGAGGGTGGGGCCTCATTGCTGACACTGACGCCCACCTGCCTTTAGAAAAGGCGTGATTGTATTACTTCAGGTGAACCGCGCGGCGGCGCAATTCCCATAGTCAATGTGTTGCACTGAGTGTACTGACTGATAAGGGAACATCTGACAGCTGAAAAATGTTTAGAATAGTCAAGTTCAGAAACCCTTAAGCAAAAGCAATTTTTTATTTATTAAAACACAAATAATGTAAGAAGTAATGCTCTGGCATATTATTTTTGCATATTTCAAATTCTAACATTTTTAAACAACAATGTTTATAGTCCGTTTGCAATTCCTATGTTGTGTGTGTTATTTTTTTCAACTAAATATACTATTTAAATGTTAGTTATTCTTTATTTTACGTATGCACTTGTTTCTTTCTTGCCAATTCGCTAATCTGCTGTTATTTGTGTGAAACTACAAAAGTTCTAGGTGTTTGCATTAATTAAAACTTCTTGGCTTATATTAAATCAATAATTAAAAAGTAACCCAAATAGGCCTGAATGATAAGTCCAACACTGATTTAAAGAAGTAGCAATAGTTAATTTGTCAACATTTACGAACAATAAGCTCAACATTGACATTTATGTCAGCCTTTTCCCTCCATTTTGACAAAGCTCTCATTCTTACCTGCTTTGTGAAAAACCCATTAGACCCCCATGTTGGCTAATGTATTTGGACTTTCATCTGGATTTGTGATAAACACACACCTGATCCTTTGTGACAGAGTCATAAAACATGGACAAAAACAACTCCAATTAGGCTTATAATCAATGGAGATGAGCTATTAATGCTCAGTGGGAAGCAGAGATTCTGACTTTTAATCAGCCCAGTGTTTTCAAGCCCATAAACTTGAGAATGGTCTGTAATGAATAATATATGATCTGTTAATGGTGATGTTCCTTCCACCCAGCACAACAGCTCACATACTCCATGGTTCAGGTATCACATTATAAATGCAGGTATTATATCTTCAGATGATAGCACTAATGGTTCTACTGAACCTTGATCAGTTTGGATCCTTATGGCTGATTTTTTTTTTTTTTTATGTTTTTGGGAACATCTATTTCAGTATCGAATTAGTACAGGTTCTCAGCTAAAACTATATAGAAACCTAAGTTTATTCAGGCTGTAATCCAAATTACACCAAAGTTCATTCTCAACAATCCAGGTCCAAATCCAATGATATTCAATCAAGTCATCTGGATGGTTTATTTATTTGTTGAGACGTTTCGTCCTCCAACCAAAAGGACTTTTTCAATGTGAAAAGCCACCAAAGTGGTTCAAAACACCAAAGTTCATGCTCAATAATCCAGTAATCCAACAACATTAAGTCAGGTCATCTGGATGTTTTTTTTATTTTTCTTTATTGAGACGTTTCGCCCTTCATCCAATGGACTTCTTCAATCAGAGGAGCCACCAAATTATGATAAATGGTAAATAGAGCTTATTTATATAGCGCTTTCTAGCCCTCTATGAGGGACCCCAAAGCGCTTTACAATAACAACCATCCACCCATTCATACACACATTCATACACCGGTAGCGGCAGACTGCCATGCAAAGCGCTTTCCAGTCCTACCGGGAGCAACTCGGGGTTAAGTGTCTTGCCCAGGGACACAACGACACATGGTGTGGGGAACCAGGATTCGAACCTCCAACCTTCCAATCGGGGGACGACTGCCATTACCACTACGCCACGGCCGCACCAGATTTTTTTTTTCACTATAGGAGTGTGCTGTTTGTGAGACTTAGTTTGCTTTGTGGCTCCTCAAATTGAAGAAGTCCCTTGAATGAAGGACGAAACGTTTCAACAAAACAATTTATTCAGATGACCTGACTGAACATTGTTGAATATAATCATAATTTATTTGAAGGATTAGTGCAAGGTTTTGTAAATTCTGATGCTTTTACGGATTCATTGCCACAATCATGAACAAACAGATAGTTGAGAAAATGGTTTAATTTATGGGGAAGTTGTTACCTGTCCTTTTTCTATGTGAGATTATGAAGAAAAAAAGCGATTAATATACTCCCATTTAACTTAATGCGATAACACAACTCATTTCCCAACACCTCTAATTATCTTCTAAGCAGGCTATTTTAACTGGAAGAAGGCCAATTTTACTACAGGAGCTCACAGCCAACATTTTACTCACAGGGAGAGACATTTCAAATAGGGTGTACAGTAGTCCCTTGTTTATCGCAAGGGATTTGTACCCTGAAGCACCATGATGAGTTAAAAAAACGCAAAGTAGGAATAGTAGTACAAGTACAAGTAATAAGTAGTAGTTTATTTATATAGAGTATGTATATATATATATATATATATATATA
>JBBPBX010054193.1:0-14833 GCA_038048925.1 Garcialebias charrua
GTAAAGCGGCAACCTCCATTTGTGCTGTTAAACATGATGTAGAGACAGCCCGGCGTACAGCAGTTTCAAAGTCTAGCTTGGCCTTTAACAGAAGGCTTAATTTAGCCAAACGTTTATCTCTGTCTGCTTTCTTTTCAGCCGTTGTGGTTCCAGCTGTTACAGTTTTTAATGCACTGTCCACATCTGCTTCCTCCATCAACTGTGTCTCTTCATGGTAGTTTGTGATGGGCCCTGTGAGTGAAAATAAGGCACATTCGATCCAATCTGCTTTGGTCGGGTCGTGGCCTTGAGGTGGCACAGGCTGCCCTGTATCAGTGGTGTCAGGGGTCTCACCCTCTGTGCCTGCCATCTTTTATCTGGATTTTCAGTGAAAATCAAAATAAAAGATGCTCTGTATTCGTTACTCTAAACTTTTCACTATTTGAAAATAAACAGGAAAGTTTAAATGTACACAGGATAACTGGGAGATGATGTGTCAGAGAGAAGGAAGAGAGGAAAAAAAATTCAGTTATCTGGAGTGAAAACTGTACTTTTGTTTGTTATTTTAAATTCTTTCGTATTTAAAATAAGCAAAAATGTTTGTCTGTACCTCTGTTATTCTAAATAATTTATTTAAAATAAACAGGAGTTATTGTTTGTGTACAGAACAAATTTAAAAGCTGGTAACTCACCATAAAAATGCTGACTTTTTTATGATGTTTTTAAGAAAACTCATCTGTCAACGTCTTTTAACCAACAGGGGGCAGCTTCGAGTCTTAATTTTAATCACGAGGAAACTGATTTTTCTAATCAGTATTTAAACTAAAAACAACCTTTTCAGAGTTAGTTTCTAGTGTATCAGTGATAAACGCTCGAACCGCGTTCTTGTCAGAGACAAATCTATGTTGTTAGACAGTTTAGATGGCTTTAAATGAATGTTTAAACTCTCAGTGAAACTCAGTTTGTTCTGTCAGCGTGTGAACTGCTTGTCACCCGCAATGCACCAGGAAATGACGACACAAATAGGCGGGTCGACGCAGCGCGTCACCAGCTCCACTGCTGTTGAGCGAGGCGGAGCTCGCTAAACAGATACGTGACGTCAACCAATCAATCACAGCGTTTGTAGTTCATTCCCAAGCGTTCATGGTGAATGAAGTTCTTACCTCCGACCACGGCAGTGCCGGAAATGACGACAAAGTGGGTTGGTCGCAACGGCGTGCGTTCCCACTACAGCGAATCAGCGCTCGCCACGAGTGATTGACAGCTCACAGCTCTCGTTCATCCAATCACAGCTCATAAACAACGTGTAGGACACGTCTATGTAACGTTAGCTTAGCACGCAACTCTAGACTCTTAAACAACTCAAACGCTTTAAATAAACTTCCCAAAATTCTGAAACGTGGCAATCACAATTAAAACAGGCACGACTTAGCTACATTCAGTAACCCAGCACTTCAGCTGCAGAACAAACACGGACTCGCTCGGAGCCACTTCAAGGTCGGTTCCGGTCCACTTTTCAATGGAGCAGGAAACGGGTCTGACAGAACCCAGCCGACACGTTCTAACAGTAATATGCTTTTTCGACCTGCTCTAACTTGCAAAAATACCACACACAGCAATCTTGTAGATGTTAAAGTAGCTTTCAGGCTTTTGACTCGGCGGTCAAACAAAGCTTTGTACAGGAGTCTGTGTGAACTGGACCGAACAGGACCAGTACCCCCACAGACCACGGGCTGACAAAAACCTCACCTAAAAGCTTCCAACAGCGTGTTAAGGAGTTGAACAATAACAATCTCTCAGCTTCAAATGATAAAAACAATGCAGAATCTGCCTGTCTTGAACACCTCAGCCAAAAATTATCACCTTCAGAGACCAAAAATTGGAATAATCATGCCAACATAACGTTTCAAGTTCATGAGAGATCACAGATATATCAATAAACTTTCAGAACCACGTACGAGGGCCACCAGATGTAAGAATTATGAGGAGGTCAATATTAATACTGACCTCTTTACCTTAATTAATTTACTTATTCAGATTGAATAGTAAATTCACGGATTCTGTTCTTTTTCAGTTTACCCAATATCTCTGTGATCTTTATGATGGATAAATAAACAGAGCCATTAAGTGACAATGGACATTGACTTAGTTTGATATGTCAAAGAGACACTATCATTTATTTAAAATGAATCAACTAAATTAACACCATTACACTTGATTGACATGATTTCACTTTCTTTCAATTTAAAACGTCAGCACACTTAAATTCAACACAACAGACTTCAATATTGGATGTTAACATATTTAGTCTGTGGGCTCTTCAGCTTAATATAGTTTCCAGCTTAGTTTGAGAGGGGAAAGAAATAGGAGGAAAGATTTAAGAAGAAATTATCGTGAGCATGATACCAGAGTGACACTTCTCCTCCGACTTCTGCTAAAATCCAGGTACGTTTTGTAAACAGCTCTTTACCTTTTGACGACGGCCCGGTAAGAGGGAAGACCTTGTAGCTTTTCAGATGCACGGGTCCTTGTGGGAACCAGTACAATACCTTCAAGCAGGGTTCTGGTTTACGTTTTCCAACGTCTCCTGGTTTTCGCTTGGTCATCAGAGAATATGTCAGCTTCAGGCCTCTGACTTCAAGATAAACTTATTCCAGGAAGGAATAAACAAAGTTCTTGAGCTTACGCTTGTTCGAAGTGGACCCATAACAACATGTTATCAGTCCCAGCTGGATGACGAGTCCTTAGCGCGTGACTTGTGGTCATTCAGCTCTTTGGAAGGTTCACATCATCTTTCGAAGCTCCCAGAAACTCTGAAGCGTTCTCGCACAGTTAGAACTTAAAAAGCAGGAACAAAGAGAGGAGTGCACTTGCCTTATCAGGCCCAAGGTTACAGCCAGAGCAGAGAGAGATTTGTTTAGGGAAAGGCACAGCAAGCTGGAGCCCTTTCATGAAAAACAACGGATTACTGTCCTCTGAGTTTCTAAACAAAACCGTCCGGTCTCTGTGACCCGAGATTTCACCTTTGACACAGCAGTGAACACAGTTTAACTCTCACAGAATAACACAGCTTAAAAGCACACATCATGAAAATGACAAAAGTTATTCTTTTGATCACATCAGCCTAAAATCAAAGATAGAAATAGTCTCCTTTTGGTGACTATGTTATCAGATTATAGCTAAATGAATGATTTTGTAGTAAATGTCTTGCTTTACTGAGAGGTCAGTAAAGGTCATCACTGGACAGTTCAAAAACCTTAGTTTGACCCTGGGTAGGTCCATTACAGGAGCAACTCGGGGTTAAGTGTCTTGCCCAAGGACACAACGACACATGGTGCGGGTCCCGGGAGTCGAACCGCCAACTTTCCGATCGGGAGACGACTGCCCTTACCACTACGCCATTTGTGCAGCTTAAACAATAAAGCAACGTCTGCTACAAACCAGCAAGGTTATTGAGCGTGCAGAGAAACATCACAGGAGTGACTGTGGAGCCGCGCGTGTTTGTAACACAGTTTACAGCGAGGACACGGCTGCTCAGAGCGGAGCGGGGGGGAGGGGGGACAGCTGTCTATGCCTGCAGAGCAGGGGGGAGAGAAGCTGAGACGCGCGCGTTGTTTTTAACATTTTAGCAGTAACTAATTAGCGTTTTACACCAGTACAGACTGTTGGAGGGGATGTGCGCAGTTGTTTAAAGCGCTCGGGTGTTAAGGGGCGGGGCGCCCTGACGTATTACGTCATGAAATTAGCATATCATGATATAAGATTTTTGCCCGGGCAAGCTTTTTATACCGGTATTACCGGTAACGATATGATATGGCCCAGCCCTATTTCATGCCAAGAAAGAGCACCACATATGCCATCTTTGCTTTGAGGATGTTGATAGAGAAGTACAGAGAGGGTCAGAAAGAACTCCATTGTGTGTTTGTGGATTTAGAAAAAGCATATGACAGGGTACCAAGAGAAGAGGTGTGGTATTGCATGAGGAAATCTGGAGTGGCAGAAAAGTATGTTAGACTGGTACAGGACATGTATGAGGACAGCAGGACAGTGGTGAGATGTGCTGTGGGAGTGACAGATAGCTTCAAGGTGGAGGTGGGATTGCATCAAGGATCGGCTCTGAGCCCCTTCTTGTTTGCTCTGGTGATGGACCGACTAACAGATGAGGTCAGGCAGGAATCCCCATGGACTATGATGTTTGCAGATGACATTGTGATCTGTGGTGAGAACAGGGAACAAGTGGAAGAGAACTTGGAGAGGTGGAGGTATGCACTTGAAAGAAGAGGAATGAAAGTCAGCCGTAGTAAGACAGAGTACATGTGTGTGAATGAGAGGGAGGCCAGTGGAACAGTGAGGCTACAAGGAGCAGAGGTCACAAAGGTGCAGGACTTCAAGTACTTGGGGTCCACTGTCCAGGAAAATGGGGAATGTGGTAAAGAGGTGAAAAAGAGAGTCCAGGCAGGATGGAGTGGATGGAGAAAAGTTTCAGGAGTGATTTGTGACAAAAAGGTGTCAGCAAAGGTCAAAGGAAAAGTTTACAAGACAGTGGTGAGACCAGCTATGTTGTATGGTCTGGAGACAGTGTCATTGACAAAAAGACAGGAGAAAGAACTGGAAGTAGCAGAAATGAAGATGCTGAGGTTCTCCTTAGGAGTGACAAGGATGGATAAGATCAGGAATGAGATCATCAGAGGTACAGCACATGTTGAACAACTGGGAGATAAAGTTAGGGAGGCCAGACTGAGATGGTTTGGACATGTCCAGAGGAGGGACAGTGGGTATATTGGTAGAAGGATGTTAGAAATGCAGCTGCCAGGAAAAAGACAAAGAGGGAGACCAAAGAGGAGATATATGGATGCAGTTAGAGAGGACATGAAGGTAGTTGGAGTGAGGACAGAGGATGCAGAGGACAGAGTGAGGTGGAGGAGGATGACTCGCTGTGGCGACCCCTGAAAAGGGAAAAGCCGAAAGAAGAAGAAGAAGAAGAAGAAGAAGAAGAAGGTGTGTGTGTGTGTGTGCGTTTATTTACATATATATAATCTAGGTGTGTGTGTGTTTATAAATGAACCCTAATGTTTGTATACTGTACTTTTACTTTCAGATGGGCTTGACGAGAGTGTGGAGCTGCTCAACACCACCAGTCACATGCAGCATGACTGTTGGAATGTGGATTGACATAATGTCAGAACAAACCAACAACCTTATTCTATGGTTGCCCCGTGAAACAATTAAAGCAACATGTTTTGCAGAAAGCTAAAAACTTGGACTCCAGAAGTGAATCATACATGCAAATAACACTGTGAAATATTTATTGGCTGTTTCTCCCTCTGGAATAATCATGTTTATTTCAGATGCTTATGGTGGTAAATGCAGTGACAGGTATATAACACAGAACTCTGGGTTTCTGGACTATCTGCGTGCTGGAGATCAGGTGATGGGTGATCGTGGTTTCACAGTGAGGGACCTGCTGCAAGAGCTATGGTGTCAATGTAATCGTTCCAGCATTCACACGCAAAGGATGCCAGCTTATTTCAAGTGAGAAGTGAGAAGACATTAAATGTAAACATTTTTCTCAAACATGTACAGTACTGGTGTACTTGCTGTAAACGTAACACAATGTTTTTTAAAGGATGCAATGATAACTATATTACATTAGAAAAGTATTTGCTAAAATGATTCATTTGTTATGTAAAATAGTTGACTGTTAACCTTCTTACGGTTAGTTTTTTGTGTGCACTATATCAGTTAATTTTGGATTAAACTACTGTTTCTATCTAAATGTCACTTTTGTCATTATCAAGTTTTTAAAAATCGTTTCCTGTCTATTTCATTATTTGTTTTCATTTACTGTATTTTATTAAAAGTTCTCAAGGTGCTTCATTTGTGAATCAGTAAAGTCTTTGTCAAAAGAAATGTCAAGTTCCAGGTGCTCAGTTGGTGTCCAGGGGCCTCATGTATCAACCGTGCGCACGCACAAAAACATTGCGCACGTCACTTTCCACGCAAAGTGGCGTATGTATCAAATCTGATATGAACGGGAATATCTGCGCATCCACGTACAAATCCACGGCTGCTCCCCTGCTTGCGTACGCACGTTTCTGTGGTTATATTTCCTTTGGCGACACTTACAGGTTATTCAGAGAAACTGTGTCCATGATATGAAAATAATCATAAATCCCACCAAACACACATGATTAACAATTATTACATCCACATGGACGCAATTAGATGAGTGGATATAAAAGCATGCGCCAAATAGTGGCAACGATATTGACAACAATGAGATGTGATTTCTTTAAATAAGAAGTTAACCAAGCTGTACCAACACGCCTACGTTTAGGTCAGTGTGTAGCGCGGTTGCCTTTAGTTCCAAAGGTCATGAGTTCGAATCTCGCATGGTACAACGTTTCTCTTTTTTTTTTCGTTCCAGATTTAAATACACATGAAAACTATTTACAAAACAAGAAATCGTCTGCTTCCTTTCATTTCATGTATTGTTCTATTTCTTGTTGTTTTATTAAATAGTTTTCCTGTGTTCTTTAAATCTGGAATGAAAAAAAAAACGTTGTACCAAGGGGGAGTCGATCTCACGACCTTTGGGACGAAGGGCGGGCGCGCTCACCACTAACCTATACAGGCATGTTAGAGCAGATGGGTCAACTTCTTGTTTAAAAGTGGATGGTATGTTTTGCGCTAGGCGTGCCGAATAAAACCTTTTTCCGTGCTTCTCTGCCTCACTCAGAAGTGATTCCTGTTCACAGTCCGTGAAGTTCCTCTTTTTTCCACGTTCCGACATGATTTGCAATGGAGCAGAGACGACATTCCTGTCGTGCATGGCATATTTGAATGACTTTGCATATTCATACGGAGGCGTGTCAAAGGCGGAGTCGGCCACTCTCTCATGTGCGCTCAGTTCCACGTTCATCGTGATGTACAAAAGGAATGTGCGTGGATTCAGGTGTACGCAGGGTTTGATAAATCTGGATTTTTTTGTGCGTAGACACTTTTCTGGATTTGTCCGTACGTCACTTTTCAGTAAGAAATCCACGCAAGTCTTTGTACGATAACCATCTTGCAGCTCAAAAGTCCAAAGCAACATCATTGTTAGCTGGACCTGGAGATGTGGATTTTTAATGCTTAGACTGGACTCTGTGTTTGCCTTAAGGTAAATAAGAATGTATCCCACCTCTCTTAACATAACAGGACCAACCTTGTTACTGTGAAGATACTAATAAGCTTCAGAGCTTTTCAGATTGCTCATCGCTTCGCCATCTGAAGCAACTGTCAACAAAGTAGCTAAGTATGCTAGTAGCTAAACATGCTAGTGTACGTTATTTTCGGCCACTTCTTCAAGTCGTCCTCCCACCCCTCAATAGCTGTAGGTAGCGGTAAAACTATATCTCCACATTTGAGTTGTGATCGTTTGTGTTCCCACATATTTTATGACCTAAAACCTCTGACGAAAACCAGTTAGCGCGTTGCTAAAAGTGCCAGTTCTGACTTTCGGCGGAAGTCGTACACATAATTCACGCAAGGCATAATGGGGGCTAGGAATAAGGTGGATAGCAAAAGTGTTCCTGAGCTTAACCATTTCTTAATAAATTCACGTAATGGTCAAATCTGCTGGATTTAAATTGTTTCGCTTTGACGTCTTCCAAACAGTCGCGCGTGCTACAAAAATAAATTATAAATAAATCGAATTTTAGCTCAAAAATCTCATACTGCTAACAGTTTGTAAATGTCTATCTAGTGATTACAGGTACTTTCTGTAAGTTTATGTTTGTTTATGTTTATGTTTATTAAATTTGTTCATTTTTTTTACAAAAGAAATGTTACACCGTTGAAAATGATGGGCCTGGTCACTTCTGGTGTAGCATATTTATTTAGTTTTTAACTGTGAACAGAAAAGCACAACGGTTACAACTGCTCCTAATATCTGCTGTAAGCTGGTTTCCTAGCAACGGCTGATTTCCTCTGCCTAAACAGAGCGTCATCGTCCGTTCTATAAGGCACTGAGCGCCCTCTGATGGCGAAACCCATACACTACAAGGCAATAACGCTAGTTTCTGTCTGTCAGTAATCTTTAGCAAACAAATAAAATGGGGGGCTACTATTTTCATGCCTTGTTCTCTTTCATAGTGCCACACTCTCCCCCACAAAATTAAATGTCTCCTGACATTTCTGATTACATATTACTGTACATTAAAACTTAGCATTAACACAGTCCCACAGCCCATGGTCTCCAGAAGGTATTACTCTCAATAACCTGAGTCTTAGTCACCTTGCAGTCCCTCTGAACCAAGGTAGGCTGACCTAAAGTGTCATAACTCAATATAAGTGGTTTTTTACTTTGTCTATGGGGTCGCTTTCTCACAGAGTCAGTCTCACCTTTGTTGGCAGCTGAAATGTCAATCACTGCCTCACCGCTCTCTGACCTTCCAAAGTCAATGTCAGAGTGTTCCTCTTCGCTCTGTAGTGGCACATCCTCTTCGCTCTGTAGTGGCACATCCTCTTCGCTCTGTAGTGGCACATCCTCTTCGCTCTGTAGTGGCACATCCTCTTCGCTCTGTAGTGGCACATCCTCTTCTTGAACATGAAGACTTGGTTCAGGCTGGAACGGCGCTGCCAAGGGGTTGAGCGGAGTCTGCCAATGTCTCCCTGGAGTCTTCCTGAGGTACCACTGGTATGTGCTACTGTCCTCATCATCTGATGTGTCACCATTTCCTGGATGCTGCTGTGCACATGGACGTCTCAGCCTTTTCTTTGTAACAGTTGGAGCATCTTTTTGGGGCTTAACAGTCTGTGTTGGTGGCTTTTCTAGTGGTAGGAAGTCACAGGGTAGTAGGAGATTCCTGTGCACCACCTTGTCTCTCCCTTGACCAGTTTCAGGACAGATCCGATACACTGGGCTGTCATCTGTTTTCCTCTCCATCACTTTGTAGACCTGGTTCTCCCAATAAGACTGGATCTTTGCAGGTCCACCTCTTGGAGTGAGGTTTCGGAGAAGAACTCTGTCACCAGGCTGAAGATCTCTCCCTTTAACTCTTCTGTCATAGTATGTTTTTCCTCGAGCAGCTTCCTTCGTAGCCGTTTCAGAAGCTACTGTGTAGGCCTCCTGCATTCTCTTTTTCCAGCAGCTAACATAGTCATCATAGTCCATATGAGTTTCATCTTCCCTCAGATTGAAGAGCAGGTCGATGGGCAAGCGTGGGGAACGTCCGAAGATGAGGTAATATGGGGCGTAGCCTGTTGCCTCACTCTTTGTACAGTTGTACGCATGGACAACTTTAGCAAGTGATTCTTTCCAATCCTCCTTCTCCTTGTCCTCCAGGGTTCGTAACATGGACAACAGGGTACGGTTGAATCTTTCCACCTGTCCATTACCTTGTGGATGGTAGGGTGTTGTATGAGAACCCTGGACACCTGAGAGTTCTTTCAACCTTGCCATGAGCTTGTTGTCGAATTCTTTACCCATGTCATGGTGTAGTCTGGTTGGGAAGCCAAACTTCAGCGCAAAGTCATTGAAGAGCTTGTCAGCAACAGTTTTAGCTGTTTTGTTCTTTGTCGGATAAGCTTGGGCGAACCTCGTGAAGTGGTCCATAACAACTAATATATATTCATAGCCATGCTTGCACTTTTCCAGGTGGAGGAAGTCTATGGAGACCAGTTGGAATGGGTAAGTTGACTGGATCGAGGTCAGAGGAGCACAGGTCTGCTTACTCGGTTTCTTCTTCTTGAGACACTCACATTCTTCAGTAACAAAGTGTTCAACTTCTTTTGCCATCTGCGGCCAGTAGAACCTGTCTCTGATCAGGTCGAGTGTTCTTTCCACCCCTAAGTGGCCCATGTCTTTATGGAGCTCTTTGAAAACCAGGGGACGATAGGCTTTAGGGACCAATAACTGCTCTCGGTGGGCTGTTTTGCGGCGCAGGATACCATTTTGGTCGACGTGAAGCTTCAACCACTGCCTGAGCAATGCAGCTACTGCAGGAGCCTCAGACTTCACCTCAATCCTATTTGGTCTTCTACTCTGTGACTTGTACCAGAGCACTCTTGACAGGACCTCATCTGCTTCCTGGGCTGTGCGGATCTCGTCTGGTGTAAAAGGCTGGTTGGTGCTGGAATCTTTGATCAACTTCAGAGCACTAACCTGGATAACACCAATGCCTTGACGGGGGTAACTCTGTTCCACCACCACAGACTCCATAGATGCGCTTATGGCTTCCTGTCCAACTTCAGCTGTACAGCTCTTCATGTAACTGTCAATGTCCAACGGCATTCGCGACAGCCCATCAGCGTCTGTATTGGTCTTGCCTGGACGGTAGCGGATGGTGAAGTTATAGCTGGCCAGCTCCGCGACCCATCTGTGACCTGTGGCGTTGAGCTTTGCAGTACTGAGCACATATGTTAGCGGGTTATTATCAGTGTACACCACAAATGACGTTGCATGGTAGAGGTAATCCCTGAAACGTTCACAGATGGCCCACTTCATTGCCAAAAACTCTAATTTGCCAGAGTGCAGGTGGTACTTTTTTTCTGCTGGACTCAAGGTGCGGGAACCATACCCTATTACTCTCATCTTGCCTTGCTGTCGCTGGTATAAAATAGCACCTAACCCAACTTGCGATGCATCACAATGTAACACAAAGGGCTCTGTAAAGTCAGGGTACCCAAGGACAGGAGGTCTGATAAGTGCATCTACGAGCTGGTTCAATGTCTCTTGGTGGACGCTAGTCCACTGAACGGGTAAGCGTGATGGTAAGTGGCCTTTACTTTTCTTCACCCTTTTGTTCGTCTTCTCAGCTGGGACAGAAGCAAAGTTCTCAGACATTGGAGGACTAAGCAGGTTATAGAGTGGATGGGCTATACGGGAGAAGTTAGCGATGAAAGGCCTATAATATGAGAGGAAACCAAGCATTTGACGTACCTCTCCGACAGTTGCAGGTGTTTTTTCTTTTAAAGCCATCACCGGGGCCAGCTCCGCTGGGTCCATTGTGTAACCTTGGCCTGTAACGAGCTTGCCCAAAAACTTGACACTTCGCCTGAACAGGTCACATTTCTTTGGAGTCAGCTTAATACCATGCTCCCTGTAACGCTGGAGGACAAGGCGGATGTGCTCTAAGTGCTCTTCAAAATTGCTGCTGTGCACCAGGTTGTCATCCAGGTATGGAAGGCAAATAGTGTCTCTGAGACCTGCCATACAATGTTCCATGCTCCTCTGGAACTCAGCTGGTGCGGAGCTCAGGCCAAAGGGAATGCGCACCCATTGGTAGAGCCCCCAGGGTGTGATGAAAGCAGTCAAGGGGCGGCTCTCTTCATCCAAAAAACCTTGGTGGTACGCCTTGCCTTGATCTAGCACTGAAAACCAAGAGCTCCCACCCAGTGCATCCAGCATGTCCTGAATTCTTGGTATCGGATGACGGTCCGGAACTGACTTGCGGTTGAGCTCTCTAAAGTCACAACAAAGCCGAAGGGTACCATCTTTCTTGCGGACACACACCACAGGTGATGAGTAGGGAGACCTTGATTGTGTGATCCAACCTTTGTTAAGCAGATCTTGCAGATACTCTTTCACTTCATTGTGAAGCGGTTTTGGGACAGACATGTAGGTTTTTTTTACAGGACTTGTGTCATGAAGGGTTATATGCATTTTCAGAGAAGGGATGCAGCCCACATCATCACTGTCATATGCAAATGCCTCACATTCTTCCCGCAACATCATCTTCACAGCTCTTTGTTGACTTTCTGTCAGGTACTGAAGATCCACTGGTGGATCCCATGACTTTGGTCTCTGTTGACTCTTGTGTGACTGTGTGTTATTTGTGTTGTGTGACTTTAACTTTGAACTCTTTTTTTCCTCTTGTGTCAGCTCATTTACCTTTGTCTGGTAGTTTGCTGCATATACAGTCTTTATTGGTTCACTTTTCTGTCTGGAATTTGCACCAGTACATCACTGAACATGATGCCCTCTGGTGGTGGGTCAGCCATGTCAGCTAAAAAAAACATATCTTGGCCCCGAGCATGTGGACTAACATGTGCCCGTGCATAGACTGTGGTGACATTATTTGCTCTCAAAGGCACTCTCTTTACTCCAGTCCTTACCACACCTGCCTCTGAGTCTTTGTTGCTGTTCTGCACAAGTTTGACAACATTATGTGCAGTTTGTACAGTTATTTCAAATGCTTTACTCACAGAGTGTGCAAGTTGTTTTCTTCCATATTTGGACTTTACTTCTTTTCTGTTGACAACAGCTTCAATAACATTGTAACCAATGATGGGATCACTGGCCACGGCTGGGTCACTGGATACCAATATTGGCACTTGCAGCTCACTGGTTGGGGACCAATCACCGTCTAGTCTGAAGCTGACTTCTATCCAGCCAGTGTAGGGGATGGGCGTGTCATTTGCAGCGAACACTGTGAGCGTCTCATTGTCCAACAGTTCTGAAACAGGTCTGACAACTGTGTGGGGAAGGTGGTTCTGCCGCCAGTTTTCATTTACAATGCTGGACTGTGCCCCTGAATCCCATAATACTTTGACTGGATGATTGTCCATAAAACAGTTCACAGTACAGCGGTTTCCCACCAGGCTTACTAACCTTGACTTGCGTTGAGGAGGTAGATAACAAACTTCAGTTAAAGCTGAAAAGGTAGTAACTGGAGTTTCACTGGACGATGGTGGTGGGCTAGGCGTCTCATTATGGGACCGTTGGTACTGGACTACTGCTGGTCCCACCTCAGTAGTCCTTCCCCGTTTCCCATCAACGGTCTCGGTGCTCGGCATCCACGAGAGTAGTGGCCCTCCCGCCCACATTTGAAACAGTGCATACAGTTGTCTCCTTTCTCTTCTTCTCTGCACTTCTTACAGCCTTTTGGTCTTTGTTTTGGTGCCATGGTGTGGGAACTGGTTTCCAGAGCTGCCACGAACATTTCTTTCATTTCTTTGCGAAGTTCTTCTATGATCTGTTGTGTGTCTGATTTAGTTTCTTTATTTTTAACTGTTTTCACAGCCACTGTAGTGGGAGATTCTTTGGGTTTCGGGTGGCTTTGAACAGGTGTCAGGGCTGTCTGGCACTCTGTTTGGAGCTCTTGTACCTTGGGAATCCTGACTGCTGTGGACCTTCTTCGTTTCTCAAATCTTTCATTTTCTAGCTTTGAAGCTTCGTTAACTTTTTCAATCAGTTCTTCATCTGTTATAGTCATGTTACTTAGCAGAGGCAGCAACTGATACTTAATGGAGTCACTGAGCAGCCCAGTTTCAATGGAGCGGAGAAACTTACGCTGAATTGTGGCTCTGCTGTACAGTTCATCGGTCTCCTCATTTTCTGCTTTCCATAACAATTTTTCTTTGAGCTCGATGGCACGAAATACAAAGTTTAGGGCAGTTTCTTTGGGTTCTTGGGAGATATTGAGAAGCTGGTGGTAAAGCTCAGTGGGGCTATCTACTCTGTAGTGTCCCTTTAATATGGTGAGCAGTTTGCTAAGTGTTAGCCCACGTTTTATTTCCAACATGTCTCTTAGAGGCATTCCTGGACTGATGGCCCTAATTACTGCTTCAACTATTTCAGTCTCTGAGTGTCCTTTTTCAATCCCATATTCAATCTGGCGTACTAAACTGAGGTAGGACAGCTTATCCTTCTGCCCACTCTCTCCAATCTGCCCAGAGATTTTAAACTCCCTCCTCAATGTTACCTCTTGCAGAGTTCGTGTCGGCTCTGATCGGGTTTTGAGTGGATAATCTGTTGCCTGGACTGAAGTCGTGCATGGAATGGTGTTCTCAAAGTATTTCTGTGGCACAGACTCTTTAAATGAGGATTTCTCTACTGACTGATAAATTACTTTACTTAGTCTCTGGATGTATGTGGCTGTTTCTTTATAAAACTGTTCCACTTGATCCTCTTCTTCACTTTTCTCTATCTCATCAAACATATCCTCTGCCAACCTGATGAGTGTCCTCTTGGTCTTACTTTGAGGCTCTCCGCTGTCCAGGCCGGAACACTTCAGTCGCCTGCAGACGTCCACGAGAGGCTCTCTTTCCAACTGCCACAAGGCTGCACTCACTTGATCACGCAGAAGCTGTACTGCTTCCATCTTCTCTTTTTTTTTCTGGTTCGTCTCTTGGGAAGGAAGGTGGTTGGTGATGGTGTTGATTCACTAGCGCCACCTCCTGGCTGGCTCGCCAAAATATGTTACACCGTTGAAAATGATGGGCCTGGTCACTTCTGGTGTAGCATATTTATTTAGTTTTTAACTGTGAACAGAAAAGCACAACGGTTACAACTGCTCCTAATATCTGCTGTAAGCTGGTTTCCTAGCAACGGCTGATTTCCTCTGCCTAAACAGAGCGTCAACGTCCATTCTATAAGGCACTGAGCGCCCTCTGATGGCGAAACCCATACACTACAAGGCAATAACACTAGTTTCTGTCTGTCAGTAATCTTTAGCAAACAAATAAAATGGGGGGCTACTATTTTCATGCCTTGTTCTCTTTCATAGTGCCACAGAAACAATACAAGACAATCTCATAAATGATAGTGTACAAAATATAAAAAAATGAAAGGTAGCAGAAAGAAGAATAAATCTTATTATATCTGCCCCTTACTTCCAACAATCAGATTAAACAACAATAATCAACCATGTAAACAATAATAATCTTCAACCAACTTTTTCCAACAATCAGATTAAACAATAATAATCTTCAACCAACAGTACAAAATGACTAACTCTTTCTAATTTTCTAACTAATACAATACACATTACGCTATTTCATATATATTTTTAACACATTTGTTTTGATCATTTTTTTAAATGTAAACATTGACTTGGCATTTTTAACTACATTCTCCAAGCCATTAATC